>VWZV01006579.1:435536-585706 GCA_013397155.1 Irena cyanogastra
TACATTCTTCTAGTCATCCTACATCCTTTCTTAGTCTTTCAGAAAATGTTACCTCATAAAGAAAAAGGCAATTTAATTTTCTGTTAAAAATTATAAATAGTATTTAGGTATAGCTGTACTATGAGATCCACAGTCAAGACTGCTTTGAGTAGCTGCTCAGCAGCCTTTGTAAGAGTCCTGATCTACATCTTTTTAGTAATTTATATATCTATACAGCTAAATATACTTTCCAAGATAAACATGCCCAGTTAACTTTAAAAAAGCATTGACATTTCCAGTGGTCTGCCCAAAATATCATAATGCTTCATATTACAACTGAAGTGGTACAGAAAGATGCAGTCACTGCTCCCTTATCTCCACTTCTAACACAGATAATGATGCTCATCTCTATGTGAGTAC
The DNA here is from genome assembly GCA_013397155.1 of Irena cyanogastra. Lineage (NCBI taxonomy): Eukaryota > Metazoa > Chordata > Aves > Passeriformes > Irenidae > Irena > Irena cyanogastra. Next base: position 435,936 of record VWZV01006579.1, read on the forward strand.
TTGGTATTAAATGGTGGATTTTGTTATTGTGTAATAATAAGTATTTGAAAAGTTTGTTTTCTCAGATTCCTTTAAAATAGACCTACTGATAGCTGACACTTCAAGAGGAAGCAAATGACCATCATCCTTATGATCTTGTGTTGCTTGTCTTTGCTGAAACATCTTTCCTGAAAGTGTGTCAGTTTCAAAATTTTCCTAGCATTTAATGTTTTCCAGTGAGCGAATTAGGTCACTTGTTTATGGCTTAAAATTACTTCAGTTTACATACATCAAAGCATATCTAAGGTTTCAAAATAGTTAACTTACAGTATATAATTTGGAATAAGTAATTGATCTTTAAATAATTGCTGTTTTTTGGTAAAGGTGTCTGCTATGATGTTTGCTTCAGATGGGTTAAGTGTAGAAATTTCTTATAATTGTTTTAATATAAAAGATAATTTTTCTTAGACACTTTACTGACAAAAGTTGGGCTGTTTCTAAATTATCTGCCAGAAACAACTACATGATGGTATTTTATCTAAAATAAAGGTGAGTAAAGCAAATAATTTGCTGGGGTTCGGGGTTTTGTTGTTTGTTTTTGGTTTGTTTTTTTTTTGTAGTCTTGTTTGTGTTTTGGAGGTCTTTTTGTTACTAAAACAGGATCTTATGCTGGGCAAAGAAGTTATGAAAGAAGTCTACACTGATATGCCAGTTCTGTAGCTGTAGGGAGCATGTGTTAAACATTATAAGACCCCAAATGCAACTGTAGCTATGCCTAAGTTGTGCCTATACTCAACCAGCAAGAGCAGATATCAGATGGAAAGGAGAATAAAGCCTGTCATATTTGTAAGGCACTTGGATCTCTCTCCCTCAGCTCCTATATTTTTGTTTCTAAATTGAGGGAGGCATAAAAACTTACTTTTGTTTTTGATAAGTCTTTTTACTGATTATTCTCACTTTTTATATTTCTGCCTCTGGTTAGGAGGAGGCAGATGAGAAAAAAAATGTTTCTTATGACCTTATCTGTACGGGAATAAAAAAAAGCCTAAACCAACCTGCTCGTGATTTGTCATCTTGTTTACAAGTTAGCTAAGCTTTGCTTTTAAAAGGAGCTCCTCTTATGATTTTATAAATTATGTTTGAAGGCAGTTTTACTTCTGTCACTTGGTGCAGCTGTGCAGGGAATATGTTGGAGAATTTGATATAGTATTGACATTATTTTATGAAAGCAGTGTCAGGTTTTATTTGTGCAGATGATAGCTAAGAGACCCAAGTGACTGGCGGTTATTACTGGGAACATCAAAGAATATAAGCAGATGGGAATGAAATACACCCAAATATGGGACAAAAAAGTTATGCCAATTTGTTGTACACTGTGTCAAGACATAAGGCCTTTAATGGCATTACAGATTTCCAGACCAGGTGTATTCTTTTAAACTGAATACTTTTGTTGAACCTGAGGGGAGAAAAAAAGAGAACAACGACATAAAAAAAACCCATGGCTGTCTTTATGTCTTCTTCATACCAAGATACCCAGCATCTCTTTAAACAGGACAGCTGTTCCAGAGCACCTCATGATAATTTTAGTCACAAAATGTACAAAATTAGTACCTGAAACATCAGCATGGTTATTGTGTGGATGGCATACAAATTAGTAAGTACCTGTGGTTTAGCACGACAACTGAGTCAAACCCATTCTTCAGCTTGCATGTTCCAGAAGTGGCAGCATGTTTGACCCTTCAAGGATCTCTCTCAACTCTTCAGAGGATTGCACTTGCTTCAGAGGATTAATGCACCCAGGTGCTATTCAGCTGCTTTTGGAATCACAAATAAAGAAGGAGATGTATCTCCAATATGGAACGGGACAGGAGAGAGCTGTAGGGTCTATGGCACTCAGATATTTTACCTAGTGAGCAGCTGCAAAAGAAGTCTTGCCCTGCTTTGGCAATGCTTTGTTTCCACTTTATATGGACTTAGGAATGAATCTTCACACACCTCAAATATCAGAATATTTCTGGCCATTGTAATGCACACAGTAGAAGAGGTCAGAAGTGCAGTAATCTTATTCTTCTTGGATGCTGTTGTCTTCAATTCTCCAAACAGTTTTACATTGTTAAAGTTTCATATTTGTGTACAAAACCTGCAGATTGCTGCTATAAAAAATTTACATTTGTTTCCCAAGCCTGTGGCAGCGGAAGTACTAATGAAAGAATTTGAACAATTTGTTTCTGTTGTTTGAACAAGCAACCATAAAGAGATAACAAAAGTTATCACAACAGGAAAGCACCTGGAGTCAATTTTCAAGGCAAGCATTCAGTCTTATCTTTCTTAATAATTACTTCCAATAGTGATGATACAGGGTTGTTTAGAAGATAAGTGAAGGGAAAGGAAAGCAAACATGATAATGTTTTAGATACTCTAATGAAAATTAATTTTTAATTTTGTAATGACCAAACATACTGGAATAATGAAACAAAATAGTTATACTGAAACAAGGATATGTTTTTGTGCAAAAAAAATGGGATTCACAAAACACTGTTAAATATACACAAATTTAATGAGAATATGGTGTTACTAGGAAAACATCGTGCGGCTTACGTTAAGCATAACATTCAAATCTCATAAGGGAGTATTAAAAAAAGGTATAACTTTCATATACAAACTCATACACTTATTCAGTCTTCATTTTGCACTTTTTTCTTTGAAACCAGAAGCACCTGAAGTGTTTATGTATGAAGACTTTTATCCTTAACATGGCAGAAGAAGCTGACCTTTCAAAAAAACATCAAGTACTGCTGGACTGAACTTGGTTTATAGTAACAAGTACTGTTATGAAAATACTCTAGAGTCAGAGAACCAAAAATTGTGCTAAATATTTAATATTCGGAATTAAATGATGCACTGGATTGATGAAAGAAAGATGACTACAAAATTTTTCATGTATTTTGATGGTTGTAATAATGTTTATATTCATACACAGGGAGGTGTACTGAGAATCAAGGTATTTTCACAGTGGATATTGTAGTATGTCAGAACATTGTAAATAATCTCTATTCTGGCTTTATTTATACGAAGTCGAGACTTGCTGAGCATCAGCAAAATCAAAATGGTAGTACCATCTAGCTGGAAATTTAAGGCTGGCATGTTTATAGCTCATTACCTGTTTTATGAGATGAACGAGGAACTGTTCTGTTCTTTTTAACTAGTCACACGAGGCAAAGCTAGCTGTGATATAAGATATCACAAATTGATCAAAACTTATAATTTTATTTATATTTGCATGAAATCTGAGTGTATATTATGTATAACCTGCTGTTTATCCTGTTGTCAGATCAACCAGTTGCAATTCTGGCAATATATTTTATTATAACATCATTACTGTATTATTGCATAATCATTGTATTATTACATTATTCAGATTATAACATAATAATAAATATACAATACATTATAGTAAATAATAATACTGGCTATAAAAGTGTCCTCTTGATATGTATAATCTGTGACATTTCTGATTCTAGTCTGGTTGTGTGTGTTAAAACCACAGAACAGGTTTTTTTTGAGCTGTATTGTATTTCAGCCTCAAGATTTTGAACAATGTTAGAAGAAGAAAGGATATTTTAAAATAGAATATGTTGACCTGACCAGAACAAATAGGCCTCATCTCTTGAATCCTCTCAATTTGCATTTAGTAAAGAAGTAGTTCAGCAAAATGAAGAAGAGGAGACCAGGAGTGCTGGAAACAATGATACCTGGATTCCTTGACATCTGAAGGATGCTTCCTATAACAGACCAAAAGTCCCAAGTGATACCTCTGCCTTGTGAGAAGCCTCACACCTTGCAGAGAAACCTTCTGTCTGGTATTACTGTTTTAATATGAAGGAGATGAAACTTGGGAGAGGGAAATTACAGGAGATGACTCAAACTGGTGAATACTCAGACAACCATGTTAAATAATTTGTCAGAGAGAAGATGAAGTATGTTATCTGTTGAGCACTTATTTTCAATGTTTGTGTCTCCTTCTGTCGCTTGTATACAGTTAATCACTTTGATTATGTTTTCAAAGGGCATTCTTTTAGATTTTCTAGTACAAGCTGAGGCTTGATGCAACAGAGATCTCAAGAAAGCTGATATAATATATCAAGGAACAAAGGCTGCCAGGCATATGATAGTTTGTAGGAGAGGTTTATAGATTCAGTGAAGAAGATCAAAACTATCCATGCTGGTTAGTAACTGTCAAAGACATTACTTGCAAATCAGGTATTTCAGCCTCAACACTGAACAGCACTGGTTCATGACATGGGGAACGTGTAACTGTGGGGAGAAAGGCATCTGTTCTTCCACTGCCTAAATATATTGAAGTCTAGGATACTCAGTGAAGCTATGGCTGTCATTTCCAAAATGTTATGGAAGGAATGGTTAGGTCATTGGTAACTGCTAGGGCTATCCTATCTAGTGTCCCTTTTCCCTCCATTTCCCTGTGCCCCCAAATATGGTCAAAGTGACATCAACGCTTTTCCATGTAAACTCTACCCCTTCTTTGAAGTCAGCATGTTATTCATCTTATGGTTGTCAGGTTCTTGAGCAGAAAAATGTCACTGTCCGCTGAGAAGCTCAGAATTGGCTTTGCCAGCAACTAAACCAAGAATATGCTGGTTGTCAGTATTTAGAATGGGTGTTCAGTCTCTGATCTTCAGGGGGTCTGACAGTGCTCCTTAAGCAACCATCAGATAAATGCCAGAACTTCCAAGAATCAAGTTCTCTGATGAAAACATCCACCAAAATTGACTAGAATGCAATCTGCTTTCCATGGATGAGTGCTAAATGGATGAGAAAAGACTAAGTACAAGAAACCAAAGAAATGGAAAAAAAAAATCTATACGCTATAGGGCACATATTCATAAAATCAAAAATTTTTAATGTCAGAATGTGTTAGGGGAGCACCTTGCACTTCTTGACTTTTGTTCTGACATTTTACACTAGGATGAACACAAATCCTTCATGGTTGGTTTTTTTCTTACCTGGTGTTGAAAGTGCTTTCAGAAACAAGCAAAACACACAGTATTTCTGCAGCTTGTGTGCAAATAACCTTTTTGAAACTGTAATAGTCTTGGCAATTTTTTTAATTATAAGCCATCTTCAGATGGGATGAAAAATGATCAGCTCCAAAAGAACAAAGTTTGACGGCCTCAGGCTATGTTCACAGAACTTTCCAAATATACAACAGAATGAAAAATTTGCTAAACAGCAATATACCAAACTATGCCTTAACAATGAACAACATTTTGTCCTGTACTTTGTCCAATATCACCTCTAATACTGGCTGAAAAATTGCTTCTTGAATAATGCATTTGGAGAAAAAATTCCATTGTTCCTCAGATGTGCTAGTTAGCATTCCTTTCATTATTCAACCAGCTACTCAGATTTTATTTATCAAATGTTACAATAGCAATCTAGTATGCTTTTCAAGTAATGATCAGTCAGTTCTAATTTCTGCATAAGCCCAGTGTGGAACTTCTCCAACATTAGATCACATTTTCTGTGGATTATTTCAAATCTATGTAGCTTTATGAATTCAGAACCAAAAAAGAATCAAAAGTCAAAGTACCAATAAATTTGGTAGCATATGTCGATTTTTAGCAAGAAACTAGCATTATCTCTTCTTAAAGAGAACTAAGAGGAATGATTTTGATTTTTAGCTGGAGTGTTTTAGATGAAGTATGTGGAGGGGGAAGGCAGAGATACATTAAGAGAGCATAAGAGTCTGTCTGAGGATGTTGTGTATTTTCCTTCTCAGGTATTTGAAGACATGGAAACACACCTCTCCGGGTGTTTAGGCAGAGAAATTGTACTAAACATAATTTAGAGAAATATTTAAAGGAGAATATGACATCAACGGGAAATCAGAAAGGATCATTGAAAAGGAAGAAATAAAGAATGAATCCAGATTCTCCAGGTGCTGATTCACTAAAGAGCTGACAGGAATTCACTGCAAAAACAGAGAGTAGTCTTGATTGTCCAAGAGTTTTTCTTCTTTTCAGTCATCAAAGAGTCATTTGTGATAGTGAGGTTCTTTACAGAATTAGGCAGTAAGGACTCATGCACTCTATTGTTAATTCACATGTACGGAAATGATTTTTCCAAGAGGTGTTCTTCTTTTGCACAGTAATTCATTCTGAGAGGTTGTTTGGAGCTAGTTTGTTTGATTTAGAACTACTGAAGAAAGAGTTGAGAAGGAGCATGGGGAGACTGTACCCTCGGTGCACTTGGAAACAGTAGGAAATGTCACACAAACAGATGAGCAGTTCCAAAAAGCAGAAGTCATGCAGGAAATTAGTTTTCACTGTACAATATCCTATTGAGTTCACTGCTAGGTTTGTTTTGTGAGGACTTGCCTGAACATGCAAAGTTTTCATTTTTGTTGTTATGGAGATGAATATTTTCTTTCCAGAATCGCTTCTGCTCTTTCCAGTCCTGGAGTGATTCAGAGACACCAATCTGTAAGCTGCTATACGATGTCCCTGACCCCACACTAGGTGGTGTGTCTTTATTTCAAACTTCAAAAATTGTGTATTACATATCTGTGCTTCTAGTCAGTCAGGACTAAGGCTCTTTGTGAGGTGCTTAAGTCCACTGATGTCCAAAGCCCATCATTTCCTTTCCTTCATCTTTTATTTTGCCAATACCTAGCTGTAGCAATTTGAATGCCTGACACTGTGGGCAGAGGAGTTGAGTTCCACTCCTGTGCAGCTCTTGAATGCCTTCAGGAGTATTTGAATGCCCTTCTGCCTTAACCCTTCCCAGTTTTGTTTCACACAGAGTTGCTTGGGTTTGGAGAGCCCCACGCATGGTATTTATGCCTTGCTACCTGGCAAGACCCACAAAGAGAGGAAAGGCAGAGCCAATGCCAGCTGCCTGCTCCCTCTTTTTTTAAGTCTGCTGGCAAGGAAGAGTAACAGGAAAACTGTCACCATGTGTAGGGGCTGAAACCCTGCCTGGCCTTATGTCAGCTTATCAATGAAGTGTCTGGAGATTCTCTGCTGTCTTTTGTCCCACAATGTGCTTTCTATTAGGATTTTTCAGGATGTGACACTTTAATTTTTCAGTACATTAATTTTTCCAGTGGTTCACTAGAAGTGAAATATAAATAATACAAAGGGTTTGTGAGGACAAATGCATTAAGGGGTTTAGATGCAGCAGTGGTGAGCAACAAAGACACAAAGACACAAATACAATGAATAATTAGATTAGTATGAGAATAATTTCCTTATTCTTCTTCAAAATTATTGTACACACCTGTACAGATAACTGCAACGACACTTGAATCTATGGAGCAGACTTCTGAAGCAGAAAGGTCAAAGTGCTCAAAGAGAAGCCTGCAAAGATTTACACAGAAGGTGTAACACCTCATTGGCCTGTTTCTGCTAGCCTTATTCAGGATAGATGTGTTTGTCCCTACAAGTGATCTTACTGCAACAGATGACTGTGGATGACATCCCATTTGTTAGTCCATTTGGAAGAAATGGTTTAAAAGGGAATGAAAATGGCTTGTAAAGGCAGCAGTCTTGAAAACAGACAAGAGCTTGGTAGGTACTTAAAAATGTTGACATCCTATGAAACATTTACTTCTTTTCTCCTCCTGTCACTGTGATAGGTTGCATGAAATGAGACTCCAATATTTCTTAAGATCAGAAGGCTTCTATCTCTTTATTGTGACACGGCGTCTTTTTTATACCACCACCCGCAAACCATTGTTTGATTGGCAAGGTGGCACAACGCCTCTCTGCCAACATTGGGTTGAGGCAGAAAACAATGTTTTGAGAATGAACAGTAAAGGAAAAGTAAACAAAAGGGATATTTGTAAAATAAGGGAAGTTTACAAAAACCTTTATCAGTCCATTGCCTGAGAACATGAAATTCCTCACAGAGCTGTCCTTGGAAAGGCAAGCAGCTCTCTCCTGGGAAAGCCTAAAGCCTATTCTGAGATTTCTCTAAGTTGCATTGAAAATCCAGCCCTACATCCTCCTACATATGTAAATGCAAGGCAGTATGGCAGAGCTGCTGGTAGCTCTGTTCCTTAACTGAGGTTCACAGCTGAAGTTTTTTCCACCATGCTACACCATCACAAACTGTACGACCACTACAGAGCTACTTGATCTTCTTTCTGTGTTACTTTGGGACTAAGTTGTTAGCTACTAAAGACTTACTGACATCCATTAAAGACGTAAGAAGAATTTCAGCTGGAACATATTTAATGCCAGGAAGATTATCCATGTTTGTGCAACTTGAGATAAACTACCTTCAGTGGTTTTAAAAGAGATCAAAGCTCCTAGCTATTTCTGCTTCTAGAAAAGTTCTTGCCTTTAGTCAGAAATGTGTCTCACACGTGAGAGATGCATGGAGACTGGTTTTTAAGTATTTCTTATAAACTCTGAGAAAGAACCAAAACAAATAATCAGAATTTTTCTGAATAAGCATCACATTTCTAACAGCTAGTCAGCTGCACGCTGCAGTTACTAGTTAGAACCTATCTTAGAAGTGAATACTTTATCTGAGGGCACAAGTTAACCCATTAGCTCCTGAAGAAAAAAATAAACAGTTTGACCCCAAATTCTTTCTTTCTTGGCACAAAGATCAGCAATTTCAAAAAAGGCATTTTATTATTCTTCACATATTTCAGAGATATTGAAAAATATATCTTTTTCTTCCTCAGCTGAATTCTAGCTCTGAGAAATTTGATGAAACAATAAGAAAACAACATAGGTTATAAAGCAAGAGGAGCATATTTCTGTGATTCAACTTTGGAGAAGCAAATAGGTCAGGGAGAAGCTGGAGGGTTTGGGTGGGGAATCTGAATGATGATGGATGACTGCAAACCAACAAATCTCTCCATAATTCAGGACCAGGAAGACAGAGGCAGAAGCTTTCCAAGAAGGAAAGTAGAAAACAACTTTGGTCCTGTTTCTAAGCATTTACTAGTTTTCTAGCAGTTACTAGCCAAACACCTAACACAACCTACTCCAGGGCTTCCAGTTAAGGGCTCTTGGCTTCTATTCCACTGAAGTCTTGAATGGTCTCTCATAGCCCTGAGGGTTCTCACTGTAAAAACCTGTCAGACTGTATCTGCTAAATAATCTGTGTGCAAGTATACACATATGTTTAAAAATATGGTGGGTGGTATGCATGCTAAAGCTCAACTTTCTATTGGATTTATTCTCAACAGATGTACGGAACAGATAAAAGCACATGTGATGTGATCCGGCTCACTCTTAGCTGATGGAAAGATCCACACTGATTTCCATGAGCTACAAGTGAACCTAATAGTGCATCAGAATTTTGGGGCTTGTTTATATACTGTAATCAGCTGCTGAGCAAACTCACATTTCATGGTCAGTTTTGATGCTTAGTGTGCCCCTTGTCCCCTTCACAAATGATTCCCATTCTTCTGGTACATTTTCAAGGAAAAATTCACTGTGCATCACCATAATGTCCACCACATCCTTACATCCTTTTCAAGAGATACTTCTACAAAATGTGTATAAACGTCTCTTGATAAGTCACAATTGAACTTGAAAAAAAGTCTTTCTCTTTTTTGGGTTTTTTCTTTTTGTGTTGGTTTTCTTTTTGATTTTTGTTTGTTTGTTTGTTTCTTTAGGTGGGTTTTTAAATCTGTTTTGCTGGATAAATTTTCAGGTATAGGTCACCCACATAAAACCACGATCCCATGATTGGGGCTATTGTCAGCAAGTTGCATATATTCCAGTCAAGGTAGTAGTAATATGGCCTATGAGCTGGTTTAGTGTATGAGAGCAGGGTTGGATTTTTTTTCCCAAGACTGACAATGCATTTTGAGATAAATGCTTATTTGAAAAGATCCTTTCTTATTTTTCAGCTCCAGACATTTTTAAAGACATTTGTGCCTCACTGCCAGATTTCCAGAGGTAAAATTATACATCAAATTCAAAGTGATGGGAGAAGAGCAGTAACAGCAATTCACTACATTAATTTTTACTTCAGTTATAGGGAAATATAATCTAGCCTGGGAATTATGTGAAATTGCTCAGGGTCACAGAATAACCCACTTCATGTGCATGTTAGGAAGTTACAAGTTAAACATCCCTCTACTGTCCAATCTTTGCATGCATTTCAATCATAATTACTCTGTTTCTGGTTAAGGCAATCCATGATATAATTTCATATAGGAAAAAAAACCCTATTTTTTTTCATGAGACTTTCTGTCACTATAGTCCTTTAGCATTGCTTGCTTTGGCTCGCTCAGTGTTCTCAAAAGTCAGAATAATAGATTTCTTTGCTTCAGGAGAAAACTTTCCTGAGGGCAATACTTTGCCTTTGCTATTTAAAACCTATAAAATGCCTGCCCAGAAAGAACACAGTCAATAAAACAGACATTGAACTAGGGATGGGTAATAGCATTTTTAGTCTAGAAAGAAAAATAAACAAAATAGCCCTGCATTCTACGGCATGTACATTAGTGCCTGTGGATGTCTGTGGTATTTGATGCTAGCTGAAACTTGCTGCTTTCCCCCCCACCCAAAACAGATTTTCCATTCCCTGTGTAGTTTTGTATCTTCTCATACTCCATCCCTGAGATCTAGGAGAGCAATTGAACCCCCCTGCCCATCAGCTGCAGAAGAAGAATGAATGTGTGAGTTAGTAGGATGTGTCACTACATTGCTTTAGTTGCTTCAGGTATTTTTGCAATGAGATTTTCTTCTCAATGTACAAAACCAGAACTTTGTAGGTGCAAATGGGCTATGAATGTGCTTGGAAATGAAAGATGTTGTGAAAGTGTCAAGAAAGTTGGAAATTAAAATGAGAAAAAAGTGGCAAAACAGATGTTTTGTGTAGACTTTGATTGTACAAAAGGTGAAAACCTGCAAAGTAAAATTATTGATTAAACCCCACCTCATTCTTCCATGCAAGCAAACACACTGTGGTATATTCTAAACAGATCAGAATCTATATTCCTCAATGTGGGAAAATAGAAGCAAAAACTGTTGCTGCAAACACACTAAATGGATTTTGACCTGATGGAACAGTTCTGAGTAAGGAGCCTGGTGTTCAGTGTGCAAAGATGCACAGCTGCAGACCAGATACTGACAGGAAGCACTGGACATTATCATTGAAACCACGACAGAAGCATTTGAGGGGTACAAACTACAGTCATCCCTCACGTGTCTCCACCCATGCCTTTAAAAAGATCTTGCTAGTACAAGAAAGAGAGACAAATGGGATTTTTCTGCCCAAACATATGCTTTGGTATGAGGTTATGTAAAGAAATGCAACAACCCAGCCAGGTACAGAGCTATGGCAGAGTTCAGAGAGTCACAAGAACTATTTAACAGCTGGCAGCAGAGGAATCTGTTCCAGAAAGCATGGCCTGTTTAGTTGCTAAGATGTTACATGTATTTTCATTGCTTTCAGCTGATCCTCACAAATTTCTAATACATTTGCTTTATATCTGAGCCTCCAACATCACTTCTTGGTTTTGTGATATAGTCAAGAGATATATCTGGGGAAGAATGGGAAATGAGCTTCCAGGTTCAGAGGAGTCAGTCTTGGTCCAGAGAAATTTTATAACATACAGCAACAGAATATTACAAAGCTGTAAGCATGATGTTTTCATGGTGCTGGGAGAAGTTTGTGGGTGAGATGCATGGCAAACAGATCTTTCAGAGGTGGAGGTAACAAGTCATCAGGACTGTCCATGTTCAGAATTTGTAAACTTCTTTTTTTCAAAGAATCACCACAAAAAAACCAAAAAAAGACAAGGTTCCATGGGGCTTTGAGCAGCCTGGTCTGGTGAAACATGTCCTCGCCCATTGCAGAGGGGTTAGAAGGAGATGATCTTCAATATCCCTTTCAAAACAAAACAGTCTTTGTTTCTAAATCTGGATTCCTTCTCCAGCATTTGAGATTCTGGGTGACAGAAGTCAGTTATTTCACCTGATCATGAGTCATAAAACTTTGTAGTAAGTTGAGGTGAATGCTAAAACCTAGTAGAAAGTTACTTCAGACTGAGTGTGACCAAAACCACTTATCTCCACAATATTTAAAACATATATAAACTTAAGAAAGGTAATCCTAAAATGATTATGAGATATGAGATAAGAGATGCACTTCTGGCAAGCTCTAATCAAAATAGGTAGCATTAGCAAAAAAACAGGGAAGAAAAAAAGACCAAACTTCAAGCACAGCTTGAGAAACTGTCTCCTAGACATGTCGCACAATCCCTAGAAAGTGCCCAAGGGGATTGCCTTTTTTCTATATTTAGGGAAAATATGTATTGCTTGTTATAGAGATAAAGGCACATTAGAGCAGGCTGAATCCAAAACGACATTTTATTTTGTGAGCATTTTGAAAGTCAAGTATTACACATGATATCCAGAAGACAGGCATTTACACATGAGCCTGATTTCCAGCACTGGTGGTAAGATCCAGTTTATCTCCAAGAACTAAGATCATAGATAAGAACTATATGTTAGGAAAGAGTGCCTAAGTCTTCAGCATTCCTTCAGAGAGGATTGCTGCCTGGCTAACCTTCAGGAGTCCCAGGAGGATGCTGTCAGGGCCCTGGGCTCTTCCCTTCTCCTTCTCTCCCCCAGCAATTTTGCAGCCCTCACACACAGGCAGTGTCCTGATAGACATCAATGAGCATGGAGACAAAACGGGATCTGATGAACTTAATGTATTTGTCTTCTCAAAAAGCTTTTGACCACATGTTTATTAAGGAAAAAAATTTTCATGAGACTGGAAGAAAAAAATTTTTATTGACTGGAGTTAATTAGTAGGTAGGAAGCAAACTGTAGGTCCTAAAGACCATCTTCATGGTGATGTAGGATCAGCAGTGGAATTCCTGAAGACTCAGTGCTGGAAGTGGATTTATTCAATCACCATTACTGAAACACCATCATTGATCTAGAAAATAAACTAACAGTGAAATCTCAAAATCTGAGAGGATGCAGAGATCTCTCAAACAATCAAAGTCTTTCTAAAGGGCTGCAGGAAATCTCTCTTCAGCAAAGCTTCATTTCATCAGTAAAGAAGTAGCAGATGCGCTTCAGTGTGGCCAAATGTAAGGCAAAAGGAAAATAATCTGAGCTCTGCTTACCTGCAGCTGAACTCACTGCTGGTAGTTACAGCTCAGACTCCTGGGGTGGCCTCGGCATATTGTGCAAAAATAGACCAAAAAAAATTGTGGACATCTTTAGGGCAGCATAAGGAAGAAAACGGGAGGGGCCATCATTTTGCCACTGTACACAGCCTCAAGGTACTCTGTCTCAAGTATTGCACAGGATAGTAAGAGAAGGTGCAGAAAGGACAACTAAACAGTCTAAGAGGGGTGGGGCATGAAACATCTATTAAGAGGCAATACCTTTCCACAATCATAATGTTCTGGATTGATGTATGTTTTCAGGAGCAAAAAAACATAAAACACCTGCCTTAGGAAATTTAAAGTCCAAGTGACTGCAGCTTTTAGTGACATCAGAAACTTTATTATCACCTTTCAAAGTGGCATTAGGTTTTTTCCTACAACATCACCTGAAAGTTCAATAAACTATCCAAACAAGAAAGTGTCTATCCTACATTTCTCCCTACTTACAATATTAATATTATACCAAATTAAAATCTGAGAGAGAACACTCATGTTTTATACCCAGGCACCTCATTTTGCTACCAGAGGAACATAAAGGAATTTTTTTTTTAAAAAAAAAAAAGGTAAAATACTGTTCTCTGTATTTTTCAAAGTCTATTTTATTCTGGCTCTTCAGGTTTAGCCAATACAATGTATAAATAAGAATGGAGTTTGCCATGATATTTTGAGTTAGATTCCTAAATATAATAATTAAATAGATGCTATAGCAACACAAACAGACATAAGTAATTTGAGAAAACAAAAATGATTGCTCCAACCAGGAGAAGTAAGCCAATGTCCAGGCACAGAGAAATTGTTGCTTGTCAGAATGGCAGCTGGCAACTTTGCTTATTTCTGCTTTTCCTCCAGCCAAATTGCCTATCATTTTGGGCTTTACATTTTATTAGGAATTGCAGCCAAGGGGAATATTCAATATTTGGCCCAATTTTTCTAGACTGTTAAAAAAGTGGATCACTTGCCATCCACAGGAAAAAAACCCGTAAATGCTTTAACCTGTGGCTCTTGCAGGAACTGTTAGGACTTATGATTACTAAATGTCAGGGACAATTTCTTGGTAATGATATGGAAAATTGTTTTGATATTACAGAATGGAAACTCCTTTCCTGACCAACCTGATGAGCACAAATAATTTATGCTTCTTGGGATCAGAGGAGCAAAATCAGTTTTATACCTGTCTGGAAAAGAAATATCAGACGCATGGTAGAGAATAGACTTGGGTCTTTTACTACACACACACATATTCATGATTATTTGGGGTCAATGTCATCACAGAGGCAGTTGCAGGGCATTAGAAGGAACTTTTGAAACAGAGGCGTAGTTAGCCTAAAAAGAAACAAAGAGGAATGAAAAGCAGTAGTGGAGGGCAGACAGGGCAGACCCTTGATGAAGGAACCTTGCTGTGAATGTCAGGCCTGGGCAGCATGCGGGACCCCCCCAACCCCAAGTTACTTGGGGTCATGGGGGCTGTGTCACCATCCAGACTGTGTGGAGCTGCAGGGTCACACGTGGGACTAGAGAGCCCACAACAGCCACGGGAGAGAGGGGAAAAATGGGACAACCTGTCCTCCTCAAAGAAAGGATGAGAACCTGCCAACACGGCTGCAGGGGGTGAGGGCCAGAGCAGATGGGGCGTGTGCCCATGGCAGTGCGAGCACCTGTGTGTGTATGGGATTAGAGCTTCTTGGGACTGATGCTAAAAGGTGTTCCAAGAGCTATAGGTGTTCATTAGCATTTCATAATTCACTGATTTCCAATTAATTATTAAAGAATCATAGATTGGGTCGGGCTGGAAGGGAGCTTTAAAGCTCATCTAGTCCAACTACTCTGCAAAGAGCAGGGACTTCTGCTAGATCAGGCTGGTTAAAGCCATGTCCAACCTGATTCCAGAATGGAACATCTACCACCTCTCTGGACAACTTGTAAAAAAATAAAATGCTTTCACTGCAGTTATTAAACCAATAAACCAATAAACGAATTTGGTTAAACTATATGAACTGTGCAGATTTTACCTTCTGCCAAAATTCGGCTGGTCAACATAGGAAATCTATTGAATTCATTAGGACCAATAAAGGCTAGGGTCGTGAACTTAAGTACTTGCTGGCTTCTGGGTCAGTAATTTTTTTAAAAATAAGATGTGCATAACTGCATTACTGGTGCTTTTGGTGCGTTAGCAGAACAGCGCAGAGCAGAAGAGCAAGGCAGGAGGGAATGAGGGGTCAACACTGACTTCCTGCTGGTCCCAGACCTGACACAAACTAAAATAACTGTGAAAATCATAATCTCAGTCCCTGGGACAAAGATCTGTTAGGACTAGTACAGTATAACAGTGGTAAATTGCATTCTGAATTAGCTAAAGCAAAGAACACTGAGAAAACTCACTGTTTGTGCTTCGTGTAACCATTTGTGTGGCAACTGCTGACTGCACTCCGAGAGGGGAGTGAGGCAATCATAAAAGGGGAGGGTGAAACTTGGCAGCCAAAGGGATGTGTAGCTGGCTAGAAAGAAAACTGGATGTGTTCACAGGCAGCTGCAGAGTGCACTGAGCCTTGGAAAGCCTGGCAGGCTGAGATGAAAGGCTACTGCAGCAAAAGAAACAGAAACACGGGAACAGGTCTGGGAAGCCTGAGAGGCAGTTCCTGCTGAGGACTCAGATCCAGAAATGTGGGGTGGATGTATCTGCAAGTCCAAGGATGATGATGATAATGAAGAGTGCAGTATAACACTTATCCAGACACAAAAAGGAAATAACCAAAAACCACAAAAAAATCTGGCCATTACCATTGTGGAGAAGAGAAAGGGGTGAATTATGTATGGGTCTTCAGACTGAATATATTATTCAAATGAAGTTTAACACCACCATGGAAAAAAAGTGATTTCATGCTATGATGTCAGGTCACAAAAATAGATCATTATGAGGAATAATGGAGGGCTAGGGGACTTTATGAAAAGCATGAGAGCTGTCAAGTACTCCCAGTGTTTCAGAAGACCTCAAAGAAGATGGGAAATCTTCAGGTCCATCTCTAAAACCTATTAAAATTTATAGGCAAAAGGCTGAAAGTGGGGTAATTGTGCTAGAAGGTGTGAAAATCATAAAATTAAAACATGGATTGGAAAAAAAGGGTATTTGATGCCATCAGTATAGCAGTTTTTGATCTGATACATGATTCCTTAAAGAACTTATCATGCTATATAATACAGGAACAACTCTGTATGGAAATGCAGGTATTTATGTCTCATGTAATTACAGGGCAGGAGCAGGGGGCACTGGATGGACTGCCAAGGAAAGGTAAGTCACATGCCTTATCTGAAATTATGAAACAAGGCAGGTGTCAGCTGTAGTGATACCTTAAAGAGATAGAAACAAAACAACACTCTTTTAAGACAAAATTAGTATAGGAGGTAATATAAAGGCTGGTCTTTATTGGAGGCCTCCAGGAACAGATATGGAAAATGCCTAAAACATCCACCCCCACGTGGGTGAATACGGTTTTATAAGTTTAGCAAATTAGCATAACTGACAAAAATCATCAATTAGAAGCACAAATGATGAAATAATTCCCCCCTTTGGTTCCCCCTCTCCTGTACCCCCCCCCCCTTTTAGATAGGAACTAAACTTTGTTTATGAAAATGTGACTTGAAGAGCTGGTTTCAACCTTGGCTCCAAGGAAGAACCAAGATAGGCTTTGGGTCCCTGGTGTTCGGAGCCTCTGGAATGTGTTCTGTCTTTCTGCCTATCAGGGTAGGGAAAAGGTAGGGAAAAGTACTTGAACTAGCTAGGAACTATGTAACTGTACAACAATAACCTACAGGGCTACGAATATATATGAAGTAAATATAAAATCAATAGAAAATATCATTCATCAAACATAAAAATTCATTCTGCCATCAGTAGGATGCATCTGGAAAATAAATGCACGGATAAAAAGCAGTTTTATCACCAGAAGAGATAGTTAAAACTACTTTTACCACAACACAGTGAAATGACTTAGCCATCGGTGTCTTTAAGTCCATGATTGTGCCCTTGTCTGTTATACACATTGAGTATTGGCTCAAGAAGTTGTGAGATATGAGGGCATGGAAAGTGACAGTATACACACACTGGGCTAAAATTATTTTGTTAAATTATGCAAACAGGCAAATAGGGAAATTGACAGTGACATTAACTCACTACAGTTTTGATGATTGTAGTGAGTTTTTTATTGAAGAATGTTTTTTCCTTTTTAATTCTTTGCATGCATTCTGCCAGACAGTATTGTGTCAAAACTGAGTAAAGAGAAAAAAGGCAACAGGAAGAAACACAGCCCTGCCTCATTATGCAAGTCTGGCCTTAAGCATGGTCAATTTTCCTCTCTTCCGAGACCTCTGGTCCACTTTCCAACCCAATCAAGAAAATCTGATTACTCTGAGTGTGTAGCCCTGATCCAATGCTTGCCACACATGCAGACACAAGCATGCATGTGTGCGGTCACACACTGAACGGGAGCAGCAAAGTCATTCCCTTTGGAAATGATAAGACAATTTCAAGAATACAGATGCAGAGAAAATTCCTGCATGGGTTTTCCTTTAGGTTATGAGATAACTATTTCTTTTCCCAGGAAGGATCTCAGCATCATATTCATCATTTCCCACCATGAGGTGAATTTTGGCCCCTGATTTTATTCTCTTCTCAGGCCTCGTGTCTAGGCAGTCTGAACTTGGACTACTGAATGAATGAAGAATGTAAAGTTCTTGCTCTGTATATTCAAGCTTATCCTAGCTGTAATGAGATGGAAATGTATTCTTGACTCATGTATTTTATTTATATTGTATTGACCATGAAATTCTGTCTTTCCATGGGGACTGTCAATCATGGATTTCCATTGTGTGATGAAAAAGGATACAGTTATTTTGAAGGATTTCTCATAAAAAACACCAGCTACAAAACACCAAGGAGAAAAGATAATATTATAGCTAAATAATGAAAAAATACAAAAACTTCCTCTCTCAGTATGTCAAGGTCAGCTGAAATAGCTACTGTGAATTCAAGTTTAAAAGTAGATTTTCAGTTCAGGACTTTTGCCCACCAGTTTCTTAAAATGGTTTTCTTGTACAGAAGCCAAGGTTTGCCCTAGGTTTTGGGGTTTTTTTTTAAATGCATAACATTAGAGTTAGTAATTAAAATTTTCTGTCTTCTACTGGTTGGCTATCAAAGTTTTTGCTTATAAACTGGGCAGGGAAAGCACATGAGTTTATCCAGGCATGCAAACCTGTTAGGTGTAGGCTCATTGTCACTCTACAGCTTGAAGATACATTCCAGAAAGATACAACAGCACATTGTTCAATGTGTTGTGTTGGGTGACCCTGGCTGGATGCAAAGTGTCCAAGAAACCAGGCTGTCATTCCCCTCCTCAGATGGGCAGGCAAGAGAAAATGTAACAAAAGCCTTGTGGGTCTAGATAAGGGTAGGGAGACACCTCTCACCAAGAATTACCGTGGGCAAAACTGGCGACTTGTGGGAACCAGTTTAAATTAAATTATCAAATCAGAGTAAGGAAATGAAACCAAATCTTAAAAGCATCTTTCACCTACCCTTCCCTTCTTCCTCAAATTAATTCCTGCCAATTTTCTCTCCCTCCTCTCCACCAGCTGCCCAGGGGGGCAGGGAATGGGGTTTGTGGTCAGTTCATAACACATCACCTCTTGCAGCTCCTTCCTCCTCAGGGGGAGGACTCCACATACTCTTCCCTGCTCCAGCATGGGCTCCCTCCCATGGGAGACAGTCCTCCCCAAACTTCTCCAATGTGAGTCCTTTCCAGAAGTTGCAGTTTTTCCCAAACTGTTTCAGTGTGGGTTGCTTTTATGGGATATTGTCCTTCACAAAAAGGCTGCCCCAGCATGGATCCCCCTTGATGTTACAATTCCTGCCACTAAACCTGCTCCAGTGTGATCTTTTCTCTCTTCAGGGTCACAGGAAGGTGCCAGGAAGCTGCTCCAGTGGAGGTTTTCCAGGGGGTTATAGCCTCCTTCAGGCATCCTCCTGCTCCATGGGCTGCAGGTGGATGTCTGCTCCATCATGGACCCCCATGTAGAACAGCTGCCTCACCATTGCCTTCACCATGGGCTGCAGGGGATCTCTGCTCCAGTGCCTGGAGCACCTCTTCACCCTCCTTCTGCACTGCAGGACTGTTTTTCTCACATATCCTCACTCCTCTGCCCGCTGATAGCTTGCAAATTTCTTTTCTCACTTCTTAAATATGATATGCCAGAGGTACACCCCTGCTGCTGCTGGGCTCAGCTTTGAGCAGTGATGAGTCCATCCTGGAGTCAGCTGGAATTGGCTGTGCTAGACTTGGGGAAAGCCTCTGGCAGCTTCTTGCACAAGCCACCTCTGTAGCCCCTTGCCATGCAAACATTTGTACCTGTAAACCTGCAAAGGAAATGCATTTCTTCAAATGCTTGAAGCCTCAATGTGATTCTGACTTTAAGCTCAGAATATGTAGGCTAGTACTAAATTTATCCCAAATCTAGGGTTCAGCCAATGTCCCCAGCCTCAAGATAGTGTTGTTTTCACTTCAGAGAAGTGCAAGGGACATTCCCAAATGGCTGCCAAGTATCTGGGTGCTCATATTGAGTAGTCAGTAATCAAAGTGAAAATGTACAAGTATTTTTTTCTTGTTTCATATCCTTTAAGATTTATTTGGCTTTAGATTCTGACATATGATCCAAAAATAGTTTATTCACTGTATTTAAAAAAATCATTAAATGTACATTTGTCCAGCTTCTGGTATTTATATATGAGCAGTTGAATAAAGTGTCCTTTCATTTAATCTAACAGGATTTTTCATGATGTATTTTGCTTTGAAACTTAATTTTACAGTATATTTTCCCTTATGCACAAATCTGGTGTCTTGATTTTTTATTATGAATGTCTTGATCAGTATTTATGATTTTATTTTTAACTTTTCTTTAAAATCTCTTAAAACCCACTGATCCAATTTCTACAATGGTTCAAACAGACAAAGAATCACTGGTTCAAGTGATCCTGTGCCAGTTTATTTCAGAAGAGAATTTGGACAAGGCAAAATTATGCTTTTCTTTTTCTATGTTGATTTTCTAAATGATCAAAAAGGAGGGGGAAAAGTAATTTTACTATAATCAGGTATCAGAGACTGACCATCAGCTCTAACTAAGACAACAAAATCATTGCTGTTCAGTGAAGAAGAATTAGCCCCCAAATGGAGCTCTGTACCTGCACTGTTGTTGCCATGTATTCTTGAGTAAGAGGTCTTGGTCCACCTGTGCAGAGCTCAAATGGTCTTTGAACCTGCTGTGGTTTTGTATCACAGTCCATGCAGTCTCTATGCCCATTAACCCCTAAGAAAAGTCCTTAAAAATAACTGCTTGGATGTGCTTACTCAAAAAGCTTATGATGCAGTTGTTTCTTTTTGTCTCTGTGTCTTTTCCACTCCAGAAACTGCAACCTGCTCCAGCTGCTCCAAGCTACCCGGGGGGCAAAGCTATCCCCAGCATGGAACTCACCTCCCCTGGCTGCTGTGTCCATCACAGGATGCTACTGGTGACATCTCCTGGGGTAAAACTCATCAGTGCTCATCCTAAAGTGTCAGCTGGCACAGTGAAAAGAATGTGCCATATCACAAAATACTATTTAGAAAACAAATTATAATGTATATTAGGGAGGAAAATCAACTAAATTGCAAAATCACAAAGAGAACAGGATGTCAGACCCTCCGTGCTACACAAACTGCTAGATATTTTCATTTGTTTTTAATGTAAACTCTGCTGCTGTCATCTCCCTGGTCCTGCTTGGGTTTTTCCCTGTGGTTGGGAAAACTATCTATCTATCTGTCTATCTATCTATCTATCTATCTATCTATCTATCTATCTATCTATCTATCTATCTATCTTTATCTATCTATATATCTATATATCTATATCTAGATACATAGACTTATGTTTGTGCTTCAGGGTATGGGAGAATGGAAAACAAAGCCCAGATCTGCAGGAAAGTAGGATTTTCTGTCAGCTGTATATTGTTTTCTCCAGTGGTACCTAAATCTTACCAGTTGTAGCTGCCTTTACAGTTGGATTAATAAGGTAGGTTTTTTACCCCAAAGGATTCTATTTTCCAGGTCCTTGCCAAAGCAGCTTCCAACTTATGTGTGGAAGCATCTGCTTGTCCTCTATTTACTGTCAGAACAATTTACAGTCAAGTGTAGCAAAACCTTCTCCCAGAACAATAAAAAAATAAAAACCCTCCCCTAACATGACACTGATATGGAATTATCACTGTAACAGTCTACAACTTTTCAATAATTGCTCCAAAGACAGAGCTAAAATTGGTTTGCCTGGGAATGTGTTACAAAACCCAGCAATGTCTGTCTTTCATTCATTAAGGCATTGAAATATTTCCCCAGAAGACAAAGATTCAGAGATGAACAACTGCTCATTCTACTGAAATAAAGCCCAACATCTGCTTCATTCTAAGGACACTGGTATTTGCATTTGAAATTACAGTTAAATGGAAAGTGTGTTATTTTTTGGCATAAAAAGTAATTCTAAAGATGTTGAAATTCAATGTGCATTCTTTTTCTGGATTCTAATTGTGCTTATAAATTATATTCCTATTTTGTATGAAATTGTGAAACTTTTTACAGTATATAAGTGGTAGTATGTCTCATAATGAGCTGACATAGGGATGGATCCTTTCCATTCATCTAAGACACCTTTTCTAGAATAATTATTCAGTTTACCTTTTTATCTGTCAATGTCCTAGGTGTTTGACCATGCACCAAAGGGGTGCCTGAGAACAGATTGTATTCCAAGGCCTCTGCCCTCACTAGTATCAGGAAAACAAAAAGAGACTGTTCTGCAAGTTTGTTGAAAAAGCTGTCTCAAATAGCTGTTCTCCTGACTGAAACAAGAAAGATATGGGAAATGGATGTGAGTTGAAGTCTCTATCTGCTCAGAAGTATTTGAAGCACTTTAGCATTTAAATTGTAGGTACATTATAGACAGTCTATGAAAATGTTTCTTGTCCTTTGTTGCAAACCTGCTGACTGGTTTTCTTTGATTGCTAATTGCCTAATTCTGGCTTCTGTGAGAAACAATGAATACTAAGTTTTAACATGTTTTCAAGTTTTCTCTGATGCTGTATTAAAACAATGTCCTGCCCCCTTTGCCTTTCTAAGATATTAGAATGTAGAACTGTCAATGCTGGACTAAAAGATTCAGGCAAACCAATATCCTCCATCTGACCATAACACTTGCTTAGGAAAGAGTATAGGACACCAGATCTGTAGGGATAAGCACATCTAACCAGTAGATGTGGTTTTTTACTGGAAAATCCCCTGTGGCAAAGCAAGCTTTCTTTTCTGTATCCATTGGAAAGGACTTTTTTTTCGGTTTAGGTCCTGAGGGCTGCAACAATAAATGATGTGATTTGTCAGCCTTAATCTCATGAGAACAACAGAGATTTTCCTTTCCATTGCTGTTGGTGATGAGTGTGCATGATAAATTATGACTAAAAAGTGTCCTCCAACAACACTTTCCTTAGGGTTTTACTTGCATGTGGCTTATTTCCAGTGATATGGAGAGGAGTAAAAGAAAAGATTTTGCACTTTAGCAGCTCAAACGGTTTCCAAGTAATGGCCATTTTATAATGAGAAAGCAACACACTGCAACTTCAGTGGTGGTATTTCTGTTTCTTTAGTGAATTGGTTGACTTTTGTAGAGCTAAAATAATTTACATGGGACGAGGATCTCAGTGATGCTATATCTATTTTTGTAAGTTAACAATTTCAAAATATTTGTCTAGGGCTATACTTTCACATGTCATCAAATAAAGCCCTACTTCCTCCTAAGCCTGGGTAGAAAAGAGGAGTTGGTATCTTGTCTATCACTATTGTTGGTTAGAGTTTGTTAGAGTTTTTATTTCGTATTTTTCCTGTTCTCTTTTTAGTCTCTTTGTATCCATTTACCTTGCCTTACATCTTCATGCCAGACTTGTTCCCTTTTTATTATTTGCTGTATGGTCTCCTTTTTACCACAAGTGACCTTAAATGCACAGGTAATCCAATAATATTCTAGCTTTGAACTTCTGAACCAAAAGCCTTCAAGCTAGAGACAAAACATGATTCCTGTCACTTTTCTGTCGAGAGAGTGTTGCATAGGCAGTCTGTAACAGGCATGTGACTAAGAATTTTTTATTTCATTTGGTACTTAGGTGGTGTAAATCAGCATTTCCCTTCTACAAAAGTCAAGGGAACTAAAAGCAATTTGCATCAGGTAAGAGCTGACAATTAAAACTGCTGTATTTTTAATGCTAGAGGTAATTTTCAAATACAGATATCTGTATATTTGTTTTCCACAGAACAAACACTGAGAGCAAAATCAGGGGCTGATCCTTCTTGTAAGACTTGGATTTTTATGCATCCTTTCTACTGTGCTGTCAGTGTTCATGTACAAAAGGATCTATCCTCTGTCCACTCCATCCCTCACCCCAAGGATTGCCCATAAATGAGCAGCCTACCTCACTCTTATTTCCCTTCACATATAAAATCATAGAATCATTAATGTTGGAAAAGACATCCAAAATCAAGTCCATTCTTTGACTGAGTACATTGAAGAGCCACAAACCCAGCATGATTCCTTATTGTAGCAATGAAATACAAATATAAAATAACTCTCACAGGCATTGATGAGGTATGTTGAGAGACTGTAAGGTGCATATTACTAGGAAAGCATTCAGTAGATCATGAGTCATCTGGCAAACAGTTACATCTTTACATTAATGATCTTGGACCGATGTTAAATAAATAATTTTGACTGCTGAGGCTCGAAGGGATGAAATTTTTTTTAAAATTAATTAATCAACTGAATTATTATTTGACATGCCCGTTACCGTCTTTGTCTTCATTATGGTGAGTCCTTTGGACAATTGAATTAAGCTTGATATGCATCTAACTTACCTAAGTGTACAAGTAGAAAAAAAATGCCATATTTGCACTCTTGCCTGGTCATAACCACTACTGTATTGCTGTATTTATAACAATTTAATGTAAAAACCTCAGTCTATCCAAGGCTAAGAAAATCTTCCTCTTACCTTTCATATTGCTTACAGTGGATATGTCAGCCAAAGAGTTTATAACTTTTCCTTTATCACATGTGACTCTAATCTGTCAACTAGCTCTCACATATCCTTCCTGAAGGAGAAAGAATTAACCCTTCAATATAATACAATTTTATCATTTTGCATCCTTTGGTAGAATAGGAATACAGAGGAAAGCCTATCTGTGGACATGATTCATCTTTCTCTGATGACGACATAATTAATTCAATTTTGTTCTCTTAATTAATGCTTCTGCCCTAGGGTGTGTTTATTTTAGATGGGCAGTACTACATTGGAGACTGGTTCCTGTTGATAACAGTGTGAGGCATCCACACCCCTTATTCAAGTGAATCATTTAGATGAAGAACATCCCCATATTTAATGCCACAAAAGGCTGTGAATAACTTTTGTTAGGTCACAATTTCCTCACTGACATGCAAATGCAATCATGTTTCTATACAGCATGCCAAATAAATTATGCTTTGGCTTGGAGATCTGCATCAAAGGTCTCTATACTACAGAGTAAAGGAGGAATAAAAACTACACACATTAATCATTGCCCTGATCTCCACCTCTCTCACTCTTAATTTTCCTCCTTCAAAATATTTATTTTTTTTTCCCCCTGTTTGGTTATGGTTGCGGTCTGGCAGGGAGAAATACACTAGGTTTGTGCTGTGAATCCTTTGCTTGTTTAGAAATGTGATAGTTTTTATACAGATTATTCCTGCAGGTCCTGATTCTCCACAGATTAGTACTAGTACTTTAAAGAGCAGCTCACTTAGCCAGCTCTTGTTTTAATAGGGCAAGGACCACTATTTATTTTGACTGCCTTTTCTTTACATTTAATCTCTTGACAGGGGATTATGGGAATGCTTGGATTTTTATGAGACTCAGATTGGTGCTGAATTCCTTCTCTTATCCTTCTTATTTTTCTATCTATTGATGGAAAACACTACATTACAATAAAAGTCTACTGTTGGGATAACTTAATCCTGTTGCAATTTTCTTGCAGTTTTCCTGTAGTAACTTAGCTATTTTAAACACAAGTGGCCCAAATAATCTGAGTAACAGATTCTGAGAAGTTCTGCTTTGCAGATGGACATGGTTTACACAATTCTACCAGCCCTTAGAGAAGCTTCTCATCCTGAGACACTGGGTAGAAACACAGGTGTTGCTTCCCAAGCAGGAAAATAACACATGTCCTGGTTTGAGAGGTGAAAAATAAAACAAAAAACAAACCTGGAACTGGACCCATGGATTTTCCTTATCAATGAGAAATGCAAGTTTGCTTCCTAGGGTATGTGTTCCAAGACTTCTGTCAAGAAGCGTCTCATTCTGAAAGAGCACAACTGGTACAGGGGCAGTGGTGGTGGGAGTGAAGGGGAGGGCATCCCCAGACTGCAGCTGTGCTACTTTCCCTTCTCCATGGGTCTGCTTTAGACAGATATGCATTCCTGCTTCTCTTCTGTATGAAAACCAAATTATTTTTAATGCCACTGACATAAGTATTGAAAAGATCCACTTGATTGAGACTTACCAAAGTCTGCTGAGTAACTTTGACAAGGCTTCTTTTGGGGAATGGTTTCCCTGAGCTAGACAGATGCTTTGCCTTGCCTTCTTGAAAGGTTTTGCACTGAGTTCCCCCCAGAGACGAAGGAAGCAGTAGGAAGCAAAGGATCTCCCTCGAGAATAGAGGACATATTGCAAGTTCAGAAATAGCAGGGAAGGGCTGAGGAACACTTACAGCCTGGAAGGTGCCATTTGAATTAGCTCTGGGGTGTGCATAATTTATTGGACACAAATACAGAGAAAGGTTGACAGATGTTCTCTTATGTGGGTATATGTGAAATGTATTTGTTCATGTAACCTTTAGCTCACTTCTGCTACTGTAAAGATTTGTGTATCCAGAAATCCCATTTCCTTGAAATAATGCCTAAAAGAAAGAAAGTGTTTCTTTGGATGATTGGATAAATAACCAAACAGTTACATTTTAATCTAAATAACTTTTTAATCATTCTCTGCAATTCCCAGAAGGCTGGAATTCTGACAAGTCAAAGAATCTAGCCAGCTACCTGAATTAATTTTATTTAATATAAAACTGAGCTGCAGGGGGTGGGGGGGAACACAAAATAAAAGCTCCAGATTTATCATAGCTGCCATTTAGCTTTCATGCAGGTAGTGTTGGCCCAAATCACTCCAGCAAAATAACTTCATCTGAGAGCGACATTGCTAGATATTCCTAGACAACTGTTAAACTGAATAAGAAGGAAAAAGAAATTCAAAACCAAAAAAGAAAAGTGAAACAAAACAATTTGCCCTGCTGTACTGTTAATCATGAAGAAGAGGCCAGTACTTTCTGCATATAAAGGAACACACCACAGTTTTGCAGAAATCACAATTATAAGTGAACCACCACTCAGCAACTATTTCAAAACTGCTGCGGGGAAACTGGAAAGTCTTAAAAATGTTTATTTGCTAACACACTTTTTTTTTGTCTGAGGATTCCCAAATCATCACCAGGGTAAGTTGGTGGAGCAAATATTGCATTGATATCTTGTACTTTACTGCACTGGAACAGATTTTCCAAAGAAGCTGTGGATATCCCACCTCTGGAAGTGTTCAAGGCCAGGCTGGATTGGTCTCTGAGAAACCTGGACTAGTGAAACGTGTCCCTGCCCATGGCAGGGGGTTGGAACAAATGATCTATAAGGTTCCCTACAACCCAAATCATTCTGTGGTAATTCTATAATTCTAAGAAGAATTTCTAAGAAGAATTTCTAAGAAGAATTCTACGTCTAGGGGTAGCATACGAATCTTTGTACTCAGTAGTTTTTCCTTGCCATAGCCACAGCAATATTTTTTGATTAACATTGAGCCTGTTGCACACCAAACTGCAGCAACTTTCTGACAGAGGCCTTTGAGATTATCTAATGCTCCTGACACAGCTGCATTACTTGCATATTTTGTACAATCTTCTGTCCCGATGTTGAAGAGAAAGAAAAAAATATTTGGAGGGTAAGTGATCAGAAGTAAAAAGCTATGGGAAGGTAAAAAGTTCACAACAAATTGTGCTTACTTATAGATAGCAGGTATTTATATCCTGAAGTCAACAGAAGAAAGAATTCTTGGAATATGAATGGTGTCACGCCAGAGGAAAAGGGAACTGTCAAGGTCTGTTTACCAGTAATGAATACTCTGTGGGTTTAAGTAGAGCCAATTCCATTAATTTACACTTTTAGATTAAATAATAGAGGAGACCAAACTGCTCCTGTGATCCTGTAATTCTAAAACAAAAAGGAGAATTCTCCAAAATATACTCTCTTCAGAGGAATTTAGGTGACTCTGAAAGCAGACTGCCTTTATTCTTCTAAGTTTGAGAATAGCCCATTTGTGTTAGGCCGTTTTTGAAAGGTAAAGAGGGGAAATGTAGCCTAACAGAAGTTTTAAAAAGTATTCGAAAACCTGTTTCAGCATGATAATAGACTAGTGAGGTGAGTTATGAACAGTCTTGCAAAATGGTTTTTACAATACTCATCCTACTCTTTTCAGCTGATAGACACTTCAGACTCTCTCTCTGTGATTCAATTAAACAGAAAACTAGAAGTAAGAATATTTTGGCAGGGAAACTAAATTATATCAACTATGTAAATCACTTGTCAGGAATTTAGCAGCTGTTTTCCTGAATTCATGAACAGCCAGGGGAAAACTAAAGCTGTGAGAATTTACAAGCTGCTCCCCAATTCATCCATGCCTTTACACAGGAATAATCTGAAACTCTTCAGCACCCACTGGAATGAAAACTCATCCATGCCAATAAACTTTCCACAGGCAGGCTTCAATAATTTGCCTGCAAGATTGCACTTGAGGCTCCCTAAAGAGGGCACTAGAATGTGATATTAGCAGTGAGCTGTTTTGTCTCTTCAGATTTTCCGCTGTGGGTGCATATGGGGAGCAGCGAGGGAGATCCTAACTCACTCAGGGGAACCGGCTGTGCCTTCAGTTGCAAAGAGGGGAAGAGAGGGAGGGAGGGGCAGGGAGAAGCAAATGCTGAGGTCTTTCCAAAAGCAGGAAGGAGCTCGTAACTCAGAATTTGTGCCATTCTCCCCACATTTCCCCTGGATGTCCATGAACTAGCGAGCCCAACCAGTGTAGCTGCAGACCATAGGGCGAGAATGCGTATACCAGTGCTCCAAGAGATGGCTCTGGAGTTTTGACTTTATTTGCTAGGGCTTACCCTGAATGGTGTTGAAGAACCAGTAACTTCCAGCATGGGATAACTGTTCTATGAGATGCTTGTGCACATCTCTAAGCTTTGGCACCTGGTGGCTTACCTTAGTCCCTCAAAGTCATCCGTGTACCACCCAGGACAATTATTCCAGCCACACAAACAATATTTCTTTAATCAATGCCTACTGAATTCTAAGGACCTTGAATTCAGCTGACACACATAGTGAAAATTGCCTTCAGCAATAGTTTCAGAAAAGCAGTAGTTAAAGATCAGTATTTGTTTGTAGAGATATATATAGATATGGTCTTGATTACATTTAATGACTGTATACAAAGAACAGATTATTTTCCCCTCTGCATAGAACATACCATATCTGAGTACAATTCATACCTACTGAAAATCTCCAGTCTCCAAAATCTCCAAAATCCAAAAATCTCCAATCTCCAAAATTGCCAAATGCTCTCAGCAGTTTAAAGGGGTATTTCAGCTGCATAAAATTTTAAAAATATCTTTGCCATGAGTGATTATATTAAGTTAATGTGTGTTTTCTTCCTTCATGTGAGTACGACCAAAAACATGCTGAACGCTGGTGATTGGCAACTGATCCACATACCATAAAAATTTTCTGTGATATTTTTATATTTTACTAATGTATGCCAAGCAACTGGATACCACAAATATATGATGCACAGAACAGAAATTTAAAGCCACAGTTGCTTTCCAGACTGTTTCTACAACAAATCTGGGGCTTCCAGGGGCCTAATTGCACATTTTAAATGAAGCGTGCACTTAAATGTCTTGCCAAGTCCAAACCTTTTTCTGTAAACTCTCTTGCCCGCTATTTTTACCCATTTTCTGGCATAATGCAAAATAGAGCTGCCACTCGAGTGCTCTGATATATAGTGAATAATTAGATCTGAAGGGAAAATAGAAACATTTTTTCAGGGAAAAATGTCCTTCTTGCTTTATCTCAAAATATTACAAGAAAAACTACAGTAATAAAGTTAACATTTATAATAACAGCAATGTACAGCAATATATAGAAGTGTAAAGAAAATAATAGTAGCAATGTAGAAACTGTTTTTAATTGCCTTCACCTTAACTAAATTATTGGCTCTGTGAATATTGTTATTAAACTCCACATGATAATTCATTAGTTAAGTATATTTACTCAGAGGGAGGAGTGGTGTCAGAATCTGGCCCCAGTGGGTTGTTGACATTTTAACTCTGTTAGTGCCTGTAGTGGTAGTATTTAAAAAACAGATTTAGAGTAAATAAGCCAGCAAAAGAATGCTTTGCAATAACTAAATATTGCTTGCTGAGGTCAACCTTTTTTTTTCTGTTATGATGCATGCATGCAGAGAAAGTTTGGGAAAAAAGGAGAATAATCCAGTAGCTAGTATAGAGGTAAATACTCATTATTTTAGTAAATAATTGTGAATACATTGTGAAGGTATATCAGTGTCTAGCTTTTAGATCTGACATACTATTACCATAAATAAAATATAAAATTTTTTGAAATACACATAATAAAATTTTGAGGTTTTTTGATACACTGTTTTTTCTGGCTTGGTCGAATCCCTTCTAAGTAGCACCAAATTACTATAAGACCCAATGATTAAGAGGTAATAGGAGAGGGACATTCTTGAAAAACAATAATATTATATGTTGATAAACAAGGAAGCATATCTCTCAGGCAACATAAAATAGACTACTTCTGCATATCAAAGAGCCTGAGGCTAAAAGTAATTGTGATGTTTCAAACAAACCATTTTTATTTCTTTCCCTGTCCTCCTATTTTTCCTTCTCGCAGTATTTTTTCTTCTTTCTCACTCACCCCCTTCTCCTTTTTGCCTTTTTTCCTCCCCTCTTTGCTTCTATGAAAGCTGGCTGTCCATGGAGAGGAATTCATAATGGAAATCTAACATTCTACAGTACAATTTCAAATCATAATTGTACAAGTTGACTTTGGCAGATCTTTCAAAGTAGATGGTTTTACACAGTTGTGGCAGTGAATCTAGTTCTTAACTTTCTTATTAGAAAAATAACTCTGCTTCCAGGTGGATGATCTATCATAATGGGAAATGAGTAGCTTATCATTACAATGTAGAAACTGGATTTTGACTGAGAAAACAAACAGCACACCAGTTCTTACTTTCATAACATATGTGCAAGTTAATATAGAAGTCTGATAGTGAATATATATTGAAATTATTGAAAATAGTTGTGCTTAGCTGACTGAATCTGAAAGGAAGTTACAGGGAAAAAGCTCAAAAGCAAGTTACAGCAAGCAAAAATATGAAAGAAAATAAAATAGACTTCAGTAGGTAAGAAAACAAAGGATGATGGACAAGAAACTGGTTGCTGACAACTTTTTAGGCATGTTGCAATTTTAGAAGACAGGGTTGCCTTTAAGGAGAGCTGTCAACATTTATTTTTTTGTTTTTTTATCCTGTTCTTCATAAAGTTCATGTGCAAAACGATGTCAAAGAAGATATTGAATGATTGGTTCCAAAACATCTGAGAAATTGAATAAAGTGCCCAGATTTTTCTCTGTTCTTCTCCTCCCATCTTCCCTTCCTGCACTTGAATCCATTTAATGGCTTTTCTATTGCATTTGCCTTAGATTGCCATTTCTTTAACTGTATCTCTTATTTACCTTCTTTTATAAGGCTTTTTCTACAGCCTCCTTTTCTCTTCTATATTCACCTACAATCTGTACATTTTCCCTTTTCATACTCTCTAGCACTACATTCAAGAGCAGTGGATACAGCATCAATAGGAGCTCCCAATGCATCCACTGCTCATCTGTAGTTTACCTTTCTTTTCTCTAAATTTCTCCTTCTACAGCATTCATTAAGCACTGCAAGTAAATGAAATATTTGTGGACTATTGGCATCTTTCAACAAATTATAGTTGTGTAAGCCTGGTTTTCTTCTTTTGAGGGAACTACATCCTTCAATATTCTTTATGGCTGTATGTGTGGGATTCGTTTGGGGACAGATATCTCAAAAAACTGGGGTCAAAACAGAGGCAGAGAAACCCAACCAATTGTGTGTGATCACCCAGCCTTTCTATAAACCTCTGCCCAGGAAAAGTCACCATGCAGCATCATGGAATGCCAGCAGGAAGAAACTGTCAAATAGCCCTATTAGCAGGGCATAAAACCTGTTTACTACTTCTTTTGTGGGGTCAGGATTTTCAAGGCTAAAAAGATGACAGCGATTACTGTCTTCAGTAAGTCGTGTCAGTGAAGGCCAGTTACATACCATTCTGCTTTCCATTCTTCTGCTCTGTACTGATTCAAGAACACTGCAACAAATATCACATAGAAAAGTAATGTTGTAGACTTGCATGTCTGATCACCTAAATTTTTGAGGAAAAGGTGGTGGGAGAAAGATGTGCACTTAAAATGTCAAGAGGCAGGAGTGATGGGCAGCAGTGAGGGGTTAAGAAATAAGGGAGTCTAGGAATATTCCTGTAGTGTAGGAGAGGTTATCTCTGGGGGATTTACATATTTATATTTATATACTTATAACCAGAAAGAATGTCTTGCCTCTGACAGACAATATAAAAACAAAAAATTAAAACCCATCTTGAATATGTCACTTTTATTTTGTAAGTTTTTTTACTACCTTTCTCCCCTCCAATTCTTTCCAAAGGTTTATAGTTCTCGGTACAGAATTTATAAAATTTCACTGTACATGTTTCAGAATCATGCTGTGCTGCCTGAATACCTTGCCTATGTTTCAGATACTTGTAAAAAAAGATATTTTGCTATAGAGAGGAAAACTTGATTCATCTGTCTGAAAATAATTTGGGAAGGGGCAAGGGTTTTGATCATACTGCAAGGTGAAATGTTTCTGGAGTATGCTGCACACCACACCTACCAAATCTGCACCAAATTTTCCTTTTCCTGCTCTGCATTTGAATGAATCAGCCAGTTGCCCACAGTACTTTAGAAGTATGGATAATAAATTTGGGATATTTCACAATATTTAGCTTCACAGATGTGAAGGAACCATTTTTGACACACTGATCAGCTTTTTCACCCTCTATAGGAAATTTGTTCTAGCACTGGCTTCTTTGCATGACATCCCCTCTGCATTAATAAATGGTCTTCTTTATAAAGTGAGGAACTTAGCCATCTCCAGTTAAGTTTTCATCCTCCAGCCCAAATGACTAACAGTGAAATATAAAGGAGTGTAGACACAGGTGTACACACACACACAAGTGCATCCATGCAATACATCCATACTTTACATGACTGATGCTGAAGATATCTCAGTAACTTAGATTCCTTCCATATTTAAAGATAAGTCACTTTAAAGGTGTTTCATGTTCATTAGTTCTTAAGGTTCCCTCAGAGCTATGCACGGGTAGACTCCTTGGCAAAATCCTGGTCTACTCGTTATCTCGAGATTTTGACATGAATTTTAACATACTCTTCATTTTACCCATGGAGCAAAGAACATCCAACATTACAAGTGAATGAATAAATGACATCATTCCAATC
This sequence comes from Irena cyanogastra, assembly GCA_013397155.1. Taxonomy (NCBI): domain Eukaryota; kingdom Metazoa; phylum Chordata; class Aves; order Passeriformes; family Irenidae; genus Irena; species Irena cyanogastra. The sequence continues at coordinate 468,943 of VWZV01006579.1, forward strand.
AAAGATTAAAAAAAAAAATCAGCCATTCTTTAAAACAACAACAAAAAAAAGAAACAACAAAGAAGACCCTCAAACCACAAAAAAACTAAAGCTAAACTGAGTCAGCCAAACAAAATGTTGTCTGAACATGTCTGTGATAATTTTGAGTGGTAGCACAGGGAGAATAGAAAGAAAGCAGTATAGAATGAGGGAAAAACTTCAGGCAAGTTCATCTTGTCCTGATCTAACTCTTGGTTTTGTCCCTCTGGTCAACACCACATCACAAAAAACCTTGAAACTAGCACATGATGAACCATTTTGTATTTTATCATGAAGTCATAGAACCATAGAATGGCCTGGGTTGGAAGAGACGTCAAAGATCATTTAGATCCAGCCTCCTGCTATCGGCAGGGACACCTTCCACTAGACCACGTTCCTTAGAGCCCCATCCAGCCTGGCCTTGAAAACTTTGAGGGATGAGGAATTTAATATATTAGGGCTGCCTCCAGAGGGTTTATCAAATAGAATACCTTATATACAAAAGGTAAGTCACAGGGAGAAAATACAAATGCATAATAGCCCTTTAAGCCAGTGAAGCAAAAATGTGATAAAACACATTTAGATAAACATCCTAGATAAAACAAAAAAAAGTAGGTTAAAACACCAAAAGCAGCACAGGATGGGGTAGGTAAATTTAAGCAAAGGACCATAATCAAAAAGTAGGTAGATGAATTCTTATACCTTGTATTATATGAGTTAACACCTAAATTCTGCTAGTTCCTTCTCATTTTATGAATGACTGAGCACAGATTAAACTTCAAAATTTTTAAGTAAAATTTAAAATTTCGCACTTGTCTATATTTCTAAAGTCATGCATAAACTTTAAAAACTGCAGTGTTTGTTGGACATATTTTACAGATAAGAAAACTGAAGTTCGATGAATGAATTGATTCAGTCAAGACCATGATACTGATTTTGACAAAAAATATGAATAAACTCTAAAAGATATGCCTTGACCACTAGCAAAAATCAGGAGTTTATAGGAAGCAAGAAAACACTCAAACCCAGTGACAAATTTTGTAAGCACCAAGAATAAATTGTGAAAGATATGTTATTTACCTGAGCAAAATAGATAATATTTCTAACTATGACTAAATGTTAACATTTAACATGACTGATCTTTGTTTTAGAATGTACACTTATATATACACTAGTACTTTTAAGGTGATAATAATATGTACCATACACTAGAATGTAAGAAGACTGCGTGTTTGGGCAACTTGAAACAGAATGCCCAAATAACTGCAGTTAAGTAGTCACTCCATTCTGCTGCAAATGAAAAATTCCTAGAAGTGTTTTTCCATAATTTCTCCTGAGATGCTTGTCTAAGTATTAGGGCAGTATGTGGGATGTCTTTTAGAGGGCTTGGTGTTCCTTTTCTTCACAGCTTGTTGACTAGGAACATTTGAAATGCACTAATCCTGAAGTGATAATGCATCACGTTTACCTTGCGTCCTGTTTTCTTTCAATACTGGACATTCAATATTTTACGTGCCTATTCAGGTTCTCTTCGTATGAAATTAAGAACATGTATATAGTTTTAAAGTAGTCATGCTTTTGTCTTGCTTATACACTTCTTATACAAGAGGGGAAGACAAATGGTATGATGAAAATGCACTTAAATGCTTTCTACTACCAAATGAGTCTAGAAAAAGACTTTCAGCCCTATTATAGTAACAAAAATACAGCCTGGGCTAGAGTTAGTTGTACTCTGACAGCACCTCTGTACACTGTGTCTATCCTACTCCCAAACCACAAGTATATCTCATTAAAGACGCTCAGTGGAGCAAGAAAGATTACACAGAAGCCTGAATTATTTTTCTTTTACAAAAAAAATTATGTTTCATAATTCTTTGCTATTTATTGAAGTTCTAGTTCTACCACTTAAACAGGTTGAGTAATATATGCACTAGAGAGTTTATCTGTGTCTTTCAGTGGTGCTGCATATCGTACAAGTTACAACACAGTGGAGGAAGGGTGGCAGAATCAAGGGTACATTATTTCCCAGAGAAGATTTTTTGAATTTCATATTCAGTGTCTAATCAGTACTCCAACTCAACTGTCAGTAACTTCCTCTCCTAGGAGAGACAGCAGTGAGCACTCTTCTGGTGCTAGGTTCACGTTTAAACTGAAATACTGCATATATAGTTCCATATATTGCTCTTGAGAACACAATAACCATATGAGCAATTTATGGTATACTTTGGCAGAAGAACAGGGATGAATTGAATTTATTTCCACAGGAAATGATTTTGCAATCCCAGTTCTCACGCAGAAAATAAAAACACATTGCTGAGCACCTGGGGAAATCACCTAAAATGCACATATATCCTGCAGTCTAGAATCACAATCACAGTTGCCGAGTAACTACTTTTTTGAAATGTAAGAGATCTGATTATGGTCACTTTTCTTAGGGAATAACTGGAAAGAAATGGAGGAATGGCTTTCCTAGAGGCTCACTGTAAATACAGCATGCTGAATATTGGGGTTTTTTTCCCCAATTCACTGTGGAATATGCAGAACTGTAAAAACAGCTTAAGAGGCATTGCACATATTTCGGTATATTTAGATTCAAAATACATTATTCTTTGGACCTTTAACTACAAGATTGCATTTTATACCTATTACCTCCTTGCTCTGAATGAATGATAAATGAGAGAAGTTAGAAGCAGCCAGAAGAAGGAATTTCCATCCCATATAATATTGAAATTCCAAGCAATGTTTCAAAAATTGCAAAGAAATAGAATCTTCCAATAAGCTAAAGGGGTTTCTTCCCATATTGATTTTTCTGCTGCACGAAACGGGAATGTTGACTACAGAAGCATATGTTTTAAAAGGAAAAACTAAATCAAGGGTAATGTGAGAAGTAATTATTTTTTTATTTTGCTTTACTATGCTGCCTCTCTTACCAACACTCCCTGCTGTCTGATACCTATAGGGAAATGTCTTTCAGTGTGGGAAGCACTGGTGACATAATATGAGAGAAAAGTCAACAGTAAGACACCACATTAGGCCAATAACTTCTTTCATCAAGCAAGCTATGATTTTCTTATCTCCCTCATAAGTCATTTTAGTTGTGTATCCTGTTTTGCTGAGCAGTGCTGTAAAGTAATTCCATAAGTAATCACTAATAAGATTACAGCTCTGAATGGTGTAAAGATAACAAAAGATTGGCACAGAAAAGTCATCATTTTCTTTTAAAAAAATGATAGGGGGTTTCATCTATAAATGTAATGAAACAGTATTTCAAAGGGTGAAGATAAGTCATATCAGTCAAGAGTAAAAAAACCTGCAGAACATTTTCTCTTTTATGTTTTTGTTTTTAGGAGATGTAGGAATTGAATACTAATGTCTTTTTTTCCATGAGAAGAAATTAATGTTATCTATATGTCCTTTTTCCTTTTTGACAATACGTTGCTTCCTTGGAGGTTTACATGGGTTTTTTCATTGTACTGTGGCTGGTAGGCACAATATCTCTCAGAAAATAATGTCAAACTTCTAATTACCATAAGCAGTATTTAAATAAGCTGATCAGATCTGTTATATTTCAGTTCCTTACTTCTGAACCGCTAGCTGGACATCAGACTGTTCTATAAATGCCATATGTATCTCCTTAATTATTTCACTGGGTCTGTCATGTTTGTGTCAAATGCCTTGTATTCATGTTCTGTTTGGACAAAATACATGTGAATATGGGTATTTATTTTGCAAATACAGCTGTGTCTTTTTAAATGGCGTATGGAACTTGTCTTATACAGTTTGCTCATGATTCTGTCTTTGTATCTCAAAATCCAGTGCAATTCTTTTTTTTTTTTTTTTTTCCGAGTGTGTACTGAGATGGACAGGAAGAAAAGAGAGGAAGAGAAAGAGGCAAATAATAAGAGGTATGGTCAAATTTAAAGCTATTTCCAACCATGAATACTTCCTGTGAGAGACATGAACAAGACAAGTGTTTTGATTAGCATCAAGAATATTTCAAGCAGCATTATTTACTAAAGCATGCAGGGATGACATTGCATAGTAATGAGGTATAATAAAATCAGTGGTGCAGATGTGGAAAAAGTGTTATTACCCTCCTTTCTTTAAAATAGTAATTCCTGTATTATTTATCATTGATTCATTATCATGCCCTGAGACACAACAAAGTAACTGTTTCTTAAGAACCTTTCAAAAAAGCTGTACATGAGAGAAAAAATTTTCAAGATAGCGACTTAAAACTGGTATCATATTTTACCACTGAAATCAATAAATTAATCTTGAAAACTATCTTATTGGGTACCTTGATTTTCTTTACTTAAAAATGGAGAAATAAATTCTGCAGTGGCACGAAAAAGACATTAAAAGAGTGAGAGCAGCATTTAATTTTCATTATTTTCTTCAGGAAACTGACCAGAAAGGTATTTTGAGTAGAAGCTGGCTATATAACCCTCAAAGTTCAGGAATGGATGAGCAGAAGTAGCTTTTTTAGCCTCTCTCTTACCCAGAACTAATGGGATATCTGCAGGTGACAGCACCTCCCACACAATGGAGCATAAGCATATGCTGCAGAGGCGTGTGTGCACGCCTTATGAGAGGACTTCTGTCAGTAACCCCTCCTCTCCCCATGTCCCTCTCCATTATCAAATGCTTACATAAGAGTCCAGGAATTGATTCGACATTGAAAGAACAGAACTGAAATGTCAATTTGCTCTCTCCAAGAATGACATAGTCAACAGTCTGTGTGCACCTAGCAATGGCACACTGCAGCTCACTGATGTAGAACAGCAATTCAGTTTTTCCCTCACCTCTTTTGGGATCTGTGTTGTTCGTTTGGTTTGTTGCGGGTTTTTTCCCAGTTTTTCCTACTTTCAAAAATCAAAGGAAACTGTATAAAAAAATGGCAGAAAAAGGGCTGGAGAATATGTTACACTGTGAGAGGCTTACTTAGTTTAACAAAAAAGAAAATTGTACAGGATGAAGACTAACTCACTGACTTCAGCTCAACAGTAGTTGAATGGGGTGTAACAACTAATCGACTTCAAACCAAAGGGATAAGGGACACCATATTCAGTGTTGATTCCAAGACGTCTGGATCATTTCATGCCAGATTATTTTCTTCTATCTGTCATGGTGTGAGGATCCTTTGCAGTATATTTTCTAACATATAAGTATAGCTGAAATTTACCATCCACATATCACTTGGATTTCATTCATCTCATACCATTACCCATTAGATCACTTTCCCCTGTTGTAGCATGTGTATGCCATGTGCTTTTTACACTTTCCTCTGCTTGACTGTGCACCTTATAATCCATCTAATCTATCCATCCATCCATCCATCCATCCAATCCATTATGATCACCAGCATATTTGTGTTTCTGCTGAGTTCAATCCCAGGGTAGAAGTGATGGGGTGATAGTTCACTATGCCAAAAATGCTGGCCATTCCTGCCGTGACTAATATAATCAGCAAGAAAAGATCTGGTCCTGTGAGAGACTGAAGGGCTGAGGGAAGATCAAGAATAAAATGTAACATCCTCTTGTAGTCATTATGCTTGTGTTAATAATGAAAATGAATGATAAACCTCTGGAGAAAACACAAGTCTATACCTGTTATTCCCAAATTCGACTCCGGGAAGTGTCATTATAGTCAGCAAGGTGCTCCTTTCTCAAATAAGTAGTCCTTATAAGTCTATGTTTTCTGTATAACGTGGAGATGCAACTTTCAGACACACTCAAGCTAAAGCCCTTCAGAATGTTCCCTGGTCAGAGTGAGCTCACAGCATTATTTAGAATGATCATGTTTTAACACGCAGAATTAATGAGGAAAAGAAAGAAATCAAGTTTCTCATTCAACTAAATTAATTTCAAACAATATTTAAATTATAATGGTCCTCAGAACTTGGGAATTCAAGAGCTAAAATGTAACTATTATGCCACCATTATGGCAAGACTACTAGCTACAATAGATGAGTTCAGGAGTTTGTGGTTTCCGCCACTGAGGGATTTTAAGATCACATTAGCTAGAACCTTTCTGGAATTCTGTAAATGTCTTTGAGCATTTTGATCTTTCCTGGTTATGTGGAAAAAACTATTGAGACTATCTTCAATGTCTGCGAGGTGTTAAGTGCTTTGTGATCCCCCTCAATGTGAAATTTACCTTCTTTTTTGTTTTCATTCACTTTTTCTTTTATCTCAAGCCAAAAATTCCAATTTTTCTAAGAAAATTCTCTGTAGATAAATGTTATCTGTTTAAAGGAATTTACTTTAAAAGACATTTACATTCTAGCAAAATTACTTTGGAGCAAGGTGTCTCATGGTTTTCAGCACTTCCAGGTCTTCTTAGAAGTACATGTCATAAAAATTAGAATGAGTGGTCAGAAAGCCATATCAGGGAATTTTGACATTTGGACCTCTTTGGCCCTCTGCAAAACTAACTCCAACTGCTTTCTTTCATTCCCTTTGGTCTGCTGCCTATGGCAGCCATCCTGTAGTTCTGGATGTTTAAACAGCTCCAGCACAAATAATCTTCAAGAGATGGTTTCTCTTCCCCACATTTTCCCTAATTTCTGATAAAACAGTAAGTCTTTTGGCTCATCCCATTTCCTTGTGCAGATCTGAATTATAATCCAGGTCATGCAAGATTATTAGACCTATTTTGTGGTATTTTCTAAAAGAGTAAGTAAATTTTTTGAACTATACATTGTTTTAAAAATGTAAATATTTTTAAAAAAAGAATTGGGTTGAGATAAAAGAAAGTAATTTTGCTAGAATGTAAACGTCTTTTAAAGTAAATTCCATTAAATAGATAACATTTATCTACAGAGAATTTTCTTAGAAAAATTGGAATTTAAAGCTGGTTTTTGCATTCACAGTGCTACTGTAGACTTTCTAAAGTAGATATTTCCTTTATAAGACTTTCCACTTCCCATTGTTTAAATAAAATATGATTGTCTTCTTTATTTTAGAAATAATCCAATTATGGAAACTCTCAGAGTATGGAAATGCAAATGAAAGAGTGGCCAGAAATTTAATTTTGCCTCTCAAGAGCTTGGAAAATTCTTTTATGGGAAAGGAATGTTTCAAATTAGCTCACTACTAATACTTTTAAAATTACAGGCTTCATCTCGGAGATGCTACTGTTCAGCTTTTAAGCATAAATTCATGCAAATTCCAAGATCACACACAGTAAGTGCTTAATTTCATTCACAGTTGTCTTGAATATATAAAAATTGGAAAGCTGAATGTTGCAAATTGTCTTTTCATGGTAAATCCATTATGTACTGTAACTGTATTTTGAAGTGTGACCTGTTTTAATGAATACATGGTCTCAGTGAGTTTGCTGTGATTTTTTCATTGCAGTACGACAGAAAATATTCCTAAGTCCTGCATCTTGGAGATACCTGAAAACTGTATCCAAGTACCTTGGAGACTGATGTGAAAAGGCGATTTATGTATACCAAGCCTAGTAACTTGATGGTGTCTGATTTTGTAGCTACAAATGTTTGGTCTTTAAAATATTACATATACCCTTTTCTGAAAAATGCATGCAATATATAGCTTCTGTGTCTGACTCAAAGAGGGAGAGATGATATCTCTAGTAAGAAAAAACCCCTCATGTTATCTTGTTCACATACAATGCAGTAGCTATTACTGCAACAAATAAAAGTAAAACATACCTTTCTCATATTTATGAATATTGATGTGCTTACAATGATTTCATTATAATAGGTTATTAAATTAGGCCCCCAAAGGCCATTCAAACTTTGGACTGGTTTGTGCATGTCAGAAAAATTGGTCTCAAAATGTCATCATGATGCGGATTTTTAAGTTTAAGTCATAAGTTTATACGACTTTGTTTAATTTCACTCAAAAAAGACATGCCTAATACATGTTTTAAAAAACATTTAAAATCAAAGAAACAAACAATCATTCTGAATCCATGAACATTATTACCATGAGGGAGGATTTTCTTTTATATAGCAATTCACTCACATCAGCTTATGTTATAACTTATCACAGAATAACATAGAATCTGAAAAAGATTTTATTAGACTCTCCATGTATTGTCAAATTGACATAAGTGTGTTCTTCTTAGGAATTAATGTTTTTTCTCATTTTTAGAATACTTCAATGATCTATTCTGCACATGTACTGATTTCTGCCTGTTTCTGAAAGGAAGAGTTCATGGGAGAAAAGTGCTCAAAGGCAAAATCATTCTCATGGCTGATGAATACCACTGCACAACATACAGCTGGTATTTTTCATTATTTAGAAGACAGACTGAAATTTTGCTGGAATTAACTTTTTTATCATTAGTGTAATGATAGCCACAACTGGGATAAGATCCAATATTTTTACTTCTTTAACTTGAGCATGTAAGTTTTTCATAAAAGGCAAAGAACCACAAGTTTAGGCCTCATCAAAGTTTTCAAAAAGGCATGCAAATATGAAGATTTGAATTATGACGTTATTGATTTAGAATAATTCTCATCGCTTTCTGTATTTTCCACTGAACTCGGAAACTTCAGAAATGAAATTCTATCTGTCACTGAGACTCAGTGACATTTTATAAGCACATTAAATTTTGAATCATGAAGATCTGACCCTGAAAGATGTCAGTTCCAGGCAATGGCAATTAAGGTCCAGAGCATTTTCAGAAGTTTGTATCTCAGTTCCTCAAAGGACTCAGCCTCACTAAGTGGCCAAGTTCTCTCCTTTTACTTTCTTTTTCTGCTGTGTCAGAATTACACCGGTCTGAAAGGCTAACAACTAACTTAAATGAAGAGGAGTTGACCATTCTTAAAACTGCTATTTTATGTCCTGGAAGAGATGGACTAAGAGACAGGCTGGTCATTTTCTTCTCAATAGCAATCGGAATAGACATGCAGGAATTTGTGTTTGTTGGGTGAGGTGTTAGCTAATTCCTTCACTGTTGGAGCTTTTGTGTTTCTGGATTTTCTATTTTATTAAAATTCTAAGGGGAAAAAACAACACAAAAAAACCCGACACAGCTGTGCTATTTATTCATTCTTGTTATCTTTCCATCACTTGCTTGTTTGTTAAAATGCAGAGACCACCCATGCCATGACAGCATTGACCAGAATCTACGGAAGATTTGCAGCTCAGGGTCCATAACAGCACCAGCTATGAATTGACCATTCTGTCAGGGACAAGCTGGCTGCAGGTCTCAGTTGGAAATTGATGCTGTGTTATTATTGATGTCAAGAACAGGACAGTGTTCTGGCAGCAAGTGATGGTCAAATGTCATTGGAAGCGGAATAAAAGACATTCTGATCTCTAATATTCACAGCCTCCATTCCGAAGAGAAAGGAAAAAAGTAGAAGTTGGCAATTGCCTCCTAAAGGCCTCATCTGCCTACTCCAGGTGACATCCAGAGTGTGTTGATCCCAAAGGACTCAGCTGTTAAAACTTACTATAAAGTAGGTGAAGTTCATCTCTCACAGTGATCACAACTCCATGAGCCCTTCTACCTGTGTCATATAGTTACTTTCAGGGATCAAAAACGGGTATCAATCTGGGAAGGCAGGAGTATGGAACATGTGGGTTTTTTCCTAGTTAAAGATTACAAACGCTTAGGAATCTAGGTATTCTGGAGTAATAAACACATTCCAGGACACCAGGACACCTTTGTGTCCCATGACCATAGAGATGATATTCCACATACTCTTGTGCATGGAAATCCCAAGAAGACAGAAAACAGTCTATTTCCTATAAGGGTACTACTTATTTATTATGAAAATCTTTAAACAGAGGTTGGAGGGAGCAAGGCAGCGTGAGTGATAGAAGTTCATAGTTAGGAATTAAAAGAGAAATTTGAATATGAGTATCAAGATTTCTTGAGTGAGAGGAGATAAGGATTATTCCGAAAAAGATCAAAAGACAAGAAAAAGGAAATTAGAGGTCAGACTATTTATTTATGTATGGTGATGGACAGCATACAGGAAAAGGGACTGAAAAACTTATATTAAAAAAATAAAATTTTTTTGAAGGAAAAAGAATGACCATGGAACTGTGTCTATTGAAATAATGAGGGAGAGAAAGTGTAATATAAAAAATAGGTAGACATCAATGATCAGAATTTGTAGTCACTGTGTAATGAGAAAAAGGATTCAGAGATAAAACAAAGACTAAGGGAAAAATACAAGGGCCCTAATTTACCCTAGGCAGAGATGTAAGAAGTGTCATAAGAGATAAACTTGGTTAAAATATAAAATTCTCATTGACTCTACCCCAAACAATGTATTTTAAAGACTGGTGGATGGCAGATATATGAAAAATTAAATTTAAAAGCAGCAGGAACATGTAAACACAAGGGAAAGAAAAAAACAAAACAAACAAACAAACTTCAAAAAAACCAAAAGAAAAACAAAACCAACCAAACCAAACCGAAAACAAAAAAAAAAAAAAAAACCCAAAAAAAAAACCAAAAAAAAAACCACCAAAAAACAAAAAAAAAAAAGCAAAAAAGGACATGAAACGAGGTACAACAATCAAGCAACTACTTTGGGGATAAAAAGCTAAAAAGCGTTCATTCTATTATTGACTTATTATAATACTTTGAAACAGTTTTCTTTCATTTAGTCTGTTAATTTTAGAAGAAATAGCAAGATCCACTCTACTCAAATAGCTTATTAGCGAATTTGAGCATGAAGGTGTTTCATGCCTTTTTTTACCACTGAACAAGCCATCTGTGATCAAGTGACTAATAGAATTGAGATTGTATCTTCCCACAATATTTCTTAAGGAGATGATAAAATGTTTGCAGCTATCTGGAAAATAAGGAAGAAGTTACACGCAGATGGCATCCAACAAGACAGCAGGTGTTTTTTTTTAATCTAAGTGTATATTTTGTCAATCTAAACTGATTTCCTTCTGCATAGGATGTCAGGCTGGACAGAGTAAAGAAAGCAACTGAGATCTTCCGTCCTGCCTTTAATAATAGTATTGATATTCTCACATGACCTACCACATAAATTATACAACAAACATAGTCTTGGTGAAATTCTTACAAGGAGAGTGCAAAACCAGTTGACTACGTAATGCGGAAGGATATGTTAAGGGGAGTTATGTGAGTTCTCCTACTGCTTATCTCCTCTTCAAGTTTTAATACCTGAATGCCGCAATGGAAGACTTGCCCATTAAATTGTAAATGGCATGAAGATATGATCTAGGAGAACAATATGGGCAAACAAAGAGTAAAACATCTGAACAGGAACAATAAGCTGTTATAGATGTAGGATGGAAGCCAGCTAGCTGGAGGAGTCCTGCTCAAAAATGGGTCTGAAGGTGTTGTGAGCATCATCACCTGGAGGTGTTTCATGGTGCTGTTTAAAAGGCAAACATATTATCAGAGTGTATAAAGCAGAGCACAGAGCAATCCTGTTTTGCTTGTCACTGAGAGCACTTCAGCTGAAGTGGAGAACTCTGTCAGAAAATGGATGGGTACTAATTGGAGATAACTCAGAGGTCACAGTAGACCACAAAGTAATGAGTTTAAACACAGCAAAGATTCAAATCAGCTGTTGTGAGGTGTGTGGGAAGAAAGCCCTCCCGCTGTACTCACACACAGGATTGCCTGGGAAAGCTGTGGTCAGTGAAGGTCTTAAAGAAGAGACTGGAACAGCATTTGCTGAGAGTGACACTGGCAGAGTTGATTATGCCTTGGGCAACAGGATGAACCAAAGGAGCACCTGAGGTCCTTCCCAGCGGTGTGGTTCTACGACTCTCTCTGGTATTCTGCCATTTTCTCTAGTGACTGAGTTTCTTGCTGTGTTGGGTTTGACACTGAAAGCTGGGTGGGCTAGCTCCAGAGGTGGTTTATCGGGAAGCTTTTCAAAAGCGTAAATAATTCTGACATCTGCAGTTTTCCATAGGTATAATGCTAGAACTGCTTGTTGCAAGGAGATATACGTGATCTGGAGTTGCTCCTTGGGACAGAACTATTCATGAGATGCGTTCTTCATATTTGATTACTGGAAATGAACACACAACTGTGTTCTCAAATATTTATCTTACATAAAGTCATTTCTAAGACGTATTCCTCTATATGCTGCAAGCAGATAAACAGAGAACATGATTCAAAACATTCCCCTATTCATTTTAACCCAGAATGGATAGTTTGAAATTCTGTGTCCCAAGGGACTATTAACAAAGATGGTATTCAAATTAGATTAAAGCTATCAGACATGCTGTGAGTTATGTCTGATTATTTCCCATAAGATTAAGATTTTCTTTTGTTCTCAGCAATGTATGTCAACATGAATTAATGCAGGTATTTTGTTACATATGTGGAAAAAAACCCCCAGACACATCATTTATCTGCAAAGGAAAATACACAAGACTGTGTTTTCTGGGTTACTACTTTAATTATCATGTCACACTGTAAAATAATCTCCCCCCCAAAGGCTTATAAGTTAATTAGATCTGATTTTTCTCACTTTTTTTTTAATGTTTTTTATGAGTGGTATTTACATCTGTGCTAGAGCAGTATAAATGCAAAAAGTATGAGGAAATATTTAAATACCAAGAGTAAACCTATTTCCTACTCAAATTCTGGGAGATTGTGTACTTTCCTAAAATTTTGATCATACTGCTTTTTTTCCAATACCGGATCACAATATTAGTTACAGCAATTATGTAGTATTGTCTGAGAGAAATGTCTATGTTCTTTGCCTAGTGCATTCTGAGAAATCAACTATAGAAAAGTGTTTTTAGAGAATGAGAGTAAGTTGCTCTAGGCAAAGCACAATTCACTTCTGATTAAACAATTTTCCTCCAGACTGAAAAGTATTTATTTCAGTTTCTGCTTAGATGGATACTTATCTTTTTTAGTATAACATCATCTAATAGCAGAACTGAAAATTCTTGATAAGGGGGTAATTGCAAAAGATTTTTCAGGCAGAATCCAGGAACTGAGAAGAGGAATCCAGATTTTGAAAATTCAGAAACTGATGAGAAATGTAAATAACTTCTGACACTGGAAAAAAAAAAGAGAAAATCTGAAGAAACAAGGATGTCAAAAGGACTGCAGCATTTAGACCAGGAGAATTAAAACCATAAAGCTCCACAATATGAAGGTCTTTAACACTTTTCTAGACTGAAAAGCTATAATTTTGCAAGCATGATATAAAAGCAAACTGAATATTAGATCAAATTTTAAGCATGACAAAAATGGATCATATATAATATGAAAACACATGAGCTGAAAACTGTAGGAGGCAACTAGTTCATTCAGTTTCAACCAGTTCAGATTGTTTCAGAGGTCAATGCCAGGTACAGAGAGAAAATGACACAGAGCATATAAGTAGGAAACTCTATATTCCCTGTCTTCCTCCTTTGCCTAAATCTAATTAGATCTGAAATGAAAACATAAGCTTTCCATTTATGTCCACTAATAATGTCTTGAACCTTGAAGCTCAGAAGCTTCTATAGTAATTCACACTGGTGTACAAAGAGAAAAGTGGCCCAGAGCTGTTCCTGTCAAAGATTCTGTAAAGCAAGACACCGCTGGTAGCATTTCTTGGGGCAAAGTGAGGTGGTGTGCAAATGCCTTCCAGCTGAATTGCAATTTTTGGAAAATATCAGTAATAGTTTGATTTATACTTCAACTTGGGAGGTAATGAATCAACGACAGCCATGGGAGGAGGAAGAAAAGGCTGTGGAAGGTGCGCTTAGGTTGTATTGGCATAAATTTCAGTCCCACATTGTGTGGCAGGTGAACTGGCAACACCAGTGCTCCAGGTCCTGGAGTGAGCAGATCCATTGTGTGCTCTTTGAGGACCTATACGATACTCATTTCCTTTTAGACCGGTGGCATAAGTGCAGGGGTTCATTTGCAATGAAGTGACAGAGAGATGCATCTGGCTGCAATACCAGTGATGTAAGACTGAGAGCTTTTGGGTGAAACTTCACAGAGAAACAGGGATTCCAGCAAGGCCTCCCAAGGTGATACTAAATACAAGTTATAATTCTTACACCATGAGAAATGGGAATGCTCTCAAGTGAGACCTTGCAGCACTTTCACTGGAGTTTATCTGATCCAAACTGCTGACTCTGCTGGCCTAAGACGACAAAAACTGACTGAAACCACATAAATAGGGGAGTAAGAAGGGACAAAAGGTATCATTAGTGAAGAACTAAATTTAAAAATGTTCTAAACTGTGATTGATGAATCTAATGGAATAAATAGATTGTTCTTGTTCCCTAATAAATATTGTACTTCCCGAAGAAAAACATTTCAAGATATGATCTACAAACCTGACATATGAGAAATACTATTTTGCAAGGTTATCCCAAGGGATTTTTGTTTTGTGGATGGATTTCTGTGTGGGATCCTAATTGCTACTATTTGTCGTATTTTCAGAACAAAATTTTAGGTAATGCTTTCAGCTTTTCAGTGAACAGTAGGGGAACAGTAACATAAATAATATAGGCTGCTGAGCATTTTCTATTGGAATTGCCTACTTACACTTGTGAGAAATACAAATTTATAAAAAAAAATCACAACAACCTATTATCAAAATTGAAATAACACTTTTCAGTGTTTGGGTGACTGTTAAATTATATTTTCTCAGTGTGCCACGTAATAATCATTCAGGCTTTCCCTTTTCTCCAGTCAGGTCAGGCCTGCACTACTTGTGATGCAATCCAGGTTTCCTATTGAGTGCCCTCATAAGAGGCTCATGAATGTCGGTGGATCAGGTACGAGCCAACCTCCATCTGAATTCCAGTGAAGTGATACAGCTGACAATAAAAATTAAGTTAGAGAGTGAATTATCTTGTAGCAGAGTTCATCTCAATACATTCAAATAAAATATTTTAATGCTCAAATACAGAAAGTTTTAATTTGGAAAAAAAAAGCCTCAAAATTAAATATTTAACTATTACTATATTGAAATTTTTACTAATTGAGAATTTTCTTGGGGTTGGCAAGTCATATTTTGGGGCATGAGAAAAGAAGCTGCAATTTCCTTCATAAGCCATAGGTTTTGATCATTTCCAATTAAGTGCTATGGAAAAATTATTCAGTATATTTGAGCTACGCATATTTAAGGCATTTTTGGGAAACATAATCCTGAGATATTATGGAAGTACTCAGTCTACTGACAGAGTGTATCCTAACAACTTGCAAAAGCAAATAATTATGAACTGCCAAAACTTAGTGGAATACTATCAAACTTTCCTAGGCACCTGCCATTTAATATATTTTCGAAAGCAATGTGTAATTTGAAAGTATTTGGGATATGACGGAAGATAGAATATGTTGAACCAACTGTTGCAACTAGCTACAAACCTTGGGGCTTTTAAATCATTAAAATCTCTTAATTTTTATTATGACACTGTCAGAGAGAACAAATATTCAAAGTCGTTTAGTTTGTCTGTTCTCATTAAATATGTCCACATCCCTGCTGATAAGTAACAACATTCTAAAGATCGTAGTAGCCTCTGTGAATTACATTTCTTACAATTACATTTATTGAGAAATTTATTAATTCTGTTTGCATTTAATGCAGTTTTCATATCATCATGCATTTCAGAAAATAGGAAATCTGATTTTTCTATGAGGGCTGCTGAACATGTATTTTCCAGATGAGGAGTATCTGAGGCTCGGCAGCCAGATTAGTTTTTCAGTTAAACAAGAGTACTTTAGAGCAATGGAATATCTGATGCCTTAAGAGAAAAATCATGTATTCAGTCACTGTAGGAGTTGAAAGTGATTAGCTGAAAATACCCAGCAGATATGAGGAAACAAAGAACTAGAGTGCTGAAAATTGATTCCTGGGGACTCTGGAGCTCACAGATAGCAAAATACTCTTCTCTGATGGAGGGAAATATTATGAATGCAGAATGCTGGCAAGCTCATGGGAGCGTGTTGTAAGAGCCAGCAGATAGATTATGACTAGAAGAGTATGACTGTACAGAGGTCATTGGATGCAGGAAAGAGCAGCTGCAATGCCTCTACGCTCAAGTTTAAAGAATGCTCAGGTTTAGAAGAGGCTCCAAGGAAGACAACAGCACAACTGTTGTCAATATCAGATTTGATCTTGATCTGAAAGGTGGGCAGCTACATGACAATGCAGTAATGAGACACATTGCAAGAGCCCATGCCATGTAGCTTTTGTTGATGGACACCGCAATCTGTGCTTGTATTCTTTTTTTAAAATCTGTATCTCCTGCACTTTTTCTATGACTAAAATGGGGCACAGAAGTTCTCCTGCAATATGCGTACCCTTGTTTTTTCCAGCATATGTTGCTTATGTATCTGGTTGTAAAATAACATGTTGGGTTGATTTTGACCAACTGCCAGATGCCCACCCAGCCTTCAATGCCCTCAGTCCCTCCCACAACAAGACATGGGGAGAAAATATGACTAAGTTTCTGGGTCAAAATAAAAAGAGGGGGTCTCTTATCATTTACCATCACAGGCAAAACAAACTTGATTTGGGAAAAAAAAATTGCCAATTAAAATAGATTTGAATCGTGAGTAATTAGGACAAAATTAAAACAGCAGTTTCCCACCTACCCTTCATTTTTTTCCCAGGTTCCAAATAATTTCTTCATTCCCACTCCTTACTCCCTCTACATTGTGCAGATAGGATGGGGAACGGGGCCTGTGGTCAGTCCATAAATTTCAGTCAGTTCAGCTCTGGTGCTCCTTCCTCCACGCAGTTTTCCAGTGCTGCAGCATGGGCCCTTTACAGGCTGCAGCTTCCTTCAGAGCCGTCACCTTCTCTGGCATGGGATCCTCCAGGTGCTGCAGCGTGGATAGCTGATTTAACCTGGCACTCCATGGTTTGCAGTGTGGTTATCCACTCTGAGATGTTCCGCTCAACTGGCTGGTCCACTGAAGTGTCTCCAGGAGCTGCAGGAAAATCTCTGTTGTAGTATCGGAAGCATTTCCTCCCCAGGAGTCCTTTCTAGGGTCCATAGGGCTGTTTCCCACACTTTTCCTGCCACTACTCAACAGCATTTTGTTGTTTTCAAATGGGTTTTCCCCAAGGTGCCCCATACATCCCACACATGGCTGAAGGGCTTCAGCTGTGTCCCACAGTGGGCTGAACAGGAGCTGACAGGAATTAGCTGTCTCCCACATGGAGCAGCTGTGGCCCCTCCTCATAGAGGCCAGGGCTGCAGCCCAATCCCCATTGCCAACACCTCAACATCCACAGCCAGTAGAAGCAAGCAGTAAGTGACAGCTCTGGAGGAGAGTGTGACAAAGGAGAGGAATGAGAAGGCCCATTAGCAATGGGTAAATAGGAGAATATTTCAGCTGGGCTTCAAGACTCCATTGGAAATGGGATGCATTCAGATGGTGACATTGAGTGGTAAAATTAAGAACTATGGCTGGAAATCCACATGATCAGAACTGCCCACATGAAAATGTCGGTAAATAAAAGAAAATTATAACATCAGAAATAGAAAGAAAGGGAAAATACATTTTTTAAAAAAGTTCTTAAATTCCTGTTATCTTCAAAGTCTTGTTTACTTCTTTTTTTGTGCTTCCAGCAGAATTTATAAATGCAGTGTGCTTCAAATGCTAATTTGCTGAATTCAGACAATTAAAACATAGCAACTCTGTTTTGAACACTATTAATCCCAAAGCACAATAAGAATCAGGGATTCCCTTGTATTTTTTTTAATCCCTTGCACACATTTGTTGTAATAAACTAGCTTGTTTGTAATACGTCTTGTATTACATTCTGAACCCTGAGCAATTACTGAACTCATTTAAATTCTGAGATAAGCTACTTTTCTCCCTTTTTAAGCCTAAGGTCTAAAGGTGACATTAAGTTCTGGGGATCCTGAGGGTTAGAGAATTCAGTGAGTTTTCCAAGTTTACTAAAACTTTCTTCCATAATTTAGACTCCTTTCTTAAAAAAAAAAAAAAAAATCATTCAGTTTAAGCATAACCAGCCTTCCCCCTAAGTGCTTAATCCAAAGCTCACTGAAGTCAGTGGAAAGAGTTCTGAAGGCTGCATCAAACTTGAAATGGAAGTCTGTGCCCTCTATTACTGACAAAAGCTCTACACACACAGAACTACCCAATGACATACTCAATGTATTTTTCTTTTGACAGAATTTCACTATCTTCTATTGCCTGCCTTTCCCCACACTCTCTGAATTTGTTTTCCTGTGTCCCTTCTTTTCTCTTTCTCATGCTGCTTTTGTCAGATTTTGTTATATTGACTCAGTTTTCTCTTACCATATCTCCATGTGGACAGAAAACAACACACTGCCCCAAAACAATTTTCACTTCCCAGAGCTTCAACTGGTTCAGGAGCAGGCAATAGGAATTTGCTTAATACCTCCATCTTAAGGACTTATCGCTTGTGAATAATAATGAAATTTTTTAGAATGTATTTAATCGCAAGCCAAGATTTAAAGACTTGAATGTCTAACTGTAAGCTTCAAATCTCACATTTAATTACTTAAATGATCACTCATTCTCAAAGGTCCTCAGCATTCTGCACTTTTAAAATATGGCACTTTTTAAACGTAAGTCTTAGGAACCTAGGTAGATTTAAGAACCCAATGTTAATCACCTGGGTTACGTTTAAGAACCCAGTGTTAATTACCTGGGTTTAACATGGACAGTGGTTCTACCAAATCTCTTCTTAAAGCAATAACTCCGTTTATAATTTCTAAGTTCTTACAGAAGTGATTTGCATGCACAAAAAGAACCTGGAAATTTTTATATGCCAAAGTCTGACTGTAACTTTTTGGTTTGTTTTCTCTTGTTTTCATTAAGTTCTCTATGTAGCACAGCATTTTTAAAGCCCTGCAAAATGAATATAGAAAGAATTTTTTTTCTGTGATTCTGATAAAAACAAAAAAATGGTTACCAAACCATTCTGTATTCACAACCATGCAGTAGAAGTTCTCAGATACGGTGTCTTTTCTGCAGCAAAAAAATGTAAGTACTAGTTGTGCTTCTGATGAAAATATTTGAATTGCATTATTCATTTTCCTTTTAATATCTTCCTTTAGTATTTCAACAAAGTAATCTAAACTGCTATATTTTATAGTAAAAAACTATATATACCAGAGAGTATGATTTGATATTTTCATACTCCATACTTGTTTAAACAGGATGCATATCAATGTATTTTTCAATGTGTGAATACAGATTGTGCTGAGCATTGTAAATCCCACTAAGTAGACAATCACAACAGAAGCTCATAGGTAAAATTGCAAAAGAGAGACTATTTAACAACTGGATTTACTGTGTCACCTTTGCCCTTTGCAGTCTGGAAAGATGGAAACTACAGGTTGCAGACACTGTTCTGGCTGATGGGATTTATTGATCTTTACAGGCAAACCAGAATCAGCACATTCCTGTTCTAAATGTCACAGACTTTCAACCCTGATGTTAGAGGCATCTCATGATGATAAGAGTGTTACAAAGGTGCTCTGGTTTGGTTTTTTTTTTTTTTGAGTGAAGAGGTGCTTTCAAGAAGGGATCCTTGAATGTACAACAACACGGGGCAAGGAACAGTCATGCCAGGACCTTCTCTGTGTGCTTCCAGGGGCTCTGTCATCTTTCCCAAACACTTGTTTTGGGGTTGGCATGGATGTGGATAACCAGCCAGCCCTGCCAGGGGCAGTGACAGAGCTTGACGTAGATGTCCAGGAGAGAGCTGGATTGGAACGAGCTGTAAGGTACCCCTCAACTGGGGCTGCTCTAAGCTCACACCATATATGGCCACGTCATGCCAGGGCATCTCCCTCCACAGCCCCAACCCACCAACTTGGAATTCCAGCTAGGCCTCTTCCCAGCCCCCTTTCTATGCCTGTGCCAAGCACTGGCCCCAAACAGGTAAACTCTCATCCCCAGTTTTGGTGGACTGGCCCTGGAAAGCAGCCAAGTACCAAAGTTGCTGGGAAGTTTTCCATAATTTAACCATAGGGTTCGAATATGAAGCTGGGGACCGGGACATTAGCAGAAAGACCCTGTACAAGGCAAGAGATCTGCAAAGCTGTTGTCTTCAAATTAGTGTGACTTTTCTTTTAGAAAAAGGGATCTGGCTGTATGGACAAATACTCCCTCATTTTCAATGAAAGATCTATATTTGTCAGGTGAAAGTAGAAGCAGTAGTGGCACACTCAACCTGCTCAACATGAAATTCTCTCACAAGGCCTGTATAGGTGAAGTTTAGCAGGGATGGTGCAACTCCTTAGATGCATGCTACTGCAAATGTGCAAAGTATTAGTTAGTGTATTTTACTTCAGCTGTGATGAGGCATGAGATAGAGCCTTCCACTAAAAGAACACTGATTACAAAGGAGACTCACTGGGTCCTGGCAATCATATTCCTTTTTATGTGTAGATTTTTTAAAGCAAATCCTCATCTAAATGGACCCATCAATTCTTTTAGTATAAACCACCAAAGAAAGCTAAAATTATTTGGAAGCAGAAGTCCATTACAATCATCCAAGACAAAGGTTTTTTAAAAAATTGTTGAATTTTGCATCAGCTGAACTGCTGAAATATTGTCTTCTAAACAGTGAGAGATACTTTATTACAGCCTACAAATGCAATCTCCCTTTCAATCATCCTCCTCACAGGAATTCCAGGTTTGACCTTAGAGAGATCCAGGAGAAAGGACCACAGCAGGTGACTTATTGATCTTCCGCAGGATCTGCATAATGACATTTCCTTACCTATTAAAGTTTGTCTTCCTAGTTCAAAGCCAAGCACAACCACAAACAGTTGGTGGAAGACACAAAGTCTAAAATATTGACCAGCAACTGGAAAACATCTTGAAGAGTTGATGCCTTGTAAAGGCTGACCAAGAAGAGAGGCCAGACGGAGCTAAAGAATAAAGTAGGAATTTATTAAGAGGCCTCGATAGGTCCACCTTGAGCAGCACTACACAAAAATAGACACAAAATTGATGACCAGTCACGGGGTCTCTCACTTTTATAAGTTTTGGTCCATTAGCATATTGGAGTTAATTATCCAGTTCCAGCTTTAGCCCATGTAGTCCCACCCTCCTTGTTTTTTTCTCTTCAGTCCACCGTTGTTTATGCTCTTGGGCCTGAGATCTGACTCGGCTGTCCTTGGGTCCGCAGCTAGAGAAGGAATTGTTTTGCTGCCTACTCAGTGAAAAGAGCTTACTATCCCCTAATATGAAAACTAGACTTACTCACTAAAGCAGAACAGAATCTGAAAAATGTAAAAGCTAAAACCTGAGGCATCAGAGTGAGATTCAAGATTATTTGAAGCACCCTTCTACAGCCACTATACAACAAGCTGAGATTCTTCTGTGCTTCAATAATTTCCTAAGATCATTTTCTGCTCCTCCATTTATCTACCAAACTTGATTTAAACCTTGCCTTCTTTCTGCTCCATAAATTGTGCATTTCTGCAGTAAATTCCTTGAAAGCAGATTCAGAGCTACTGCAAAAGTTATGAGCAAGCGTGGAAACAATCTGTTGATGGCCTCTACTGTCTTACAAATTTCAAAATAGTAATAAAAGTATTATATTAAGGAAAATAAAATGTTGCTTTGAATATAACAAAAAAGTTCATTCCATTCCACTTTTAAATGCTTATATTATTGACCACAGAAAGCTCATGACTTAAGGATAGCAGTAATCTTCAAGTTAGATGTTCAAAACTATATTCTTGTGAGCAAGGATATTCTTGAAGAGTTCAGCTGAAGTCCTTTCTGCTCTCAGAAAAGAAGATCTGTTAGATTTCAAAGCTGGAACAGACCACCATGATTCTCTTTTGTGAAGATCAGTCTGGAAAACTAAATAAAGACTTCCATAACTATTAACATCAAAAGAATCCTTTAACCTAGTATTTCACATTGAAATGTCTGGGACCTGTGTGTCATTCAGGGTTACAGGTGAAATAGTGAGGTCTGTTGGCAACACGCTATTGTATTTTAATTCATGCAACCCCTTATTTTGCTATACCACGTAAGCAGCACAACTATTCTGCAGATTAAACAATCCTAACTATGGTAAAGCCACGTGGGGAAAGTTTAAATAGACTATTTGTTTCAACAGAAGTGAATGATGACAGGTTTTACACTAAAAAAGGTCTGTGAAGAAATGTCCCTCTGAGTAGGCCAGCAAAGCGTAGAAGAATTTCTCCTTTATGGTTTTTTTAATCACTTGCCAGATTATATTCATTAAATAAGACCCATATTTCAGGTAGATGATGGATAAGTTTCTATTCACAGATGCATAAATCACTAAGTGATATTTATGTTTAAAAAATGCACAGTATTCAAAGTCATTGTTTTAATCATGTAAGTCATAATTTGTATTGAGGTTATCTGAATGATCAGATACAGGAGAAAGAAGAATCTAAAAGGCAATGTGACAGGAGTTGGAGCTTCTATTCAGTTTAAGATAAGCAGTGTTCAAGTGGCCAAATTATGACTTATAGTTGATAAAGCAGTTTCCAAGAGAACACTCCAGCAGTGACTCCCATATAAAAAGTGAACAAAACAAAGGTGTTTAAAGAGGGAAGGCATAGTACAGTGTCTAGTAGATTTAAATTATTTCACAATGCACACACGAATAACTAACCTATCTTTTTTTTTTTTGAAGGTGATAATCTTTCTGAAGAATTGCTGACTTCAGAAAACTCTGGGAAAGTCAGCATATTTAAAAAGGCTGTGATAAAAATAGGTATGAAAATTGAAAATTTTATCTTAATTTTTCTGTCTCTCAAAGCATATAATATAGAAGTTGTGCAATCATTTTAATTTCTATCCTGCAGATAACATAGAGGAGTACTTTAAAATGTGCATACTACTGCAAAATAAGATGGAATAATAAGAAAATGAAAACTGTGGCAAGCCACTAATAGTGAATAATATCTGATTTATTGTATCTAAATGGGAAAAATCTACATTCCAGCAATGGATTTAGAAGAACACATTTATCAGGAATAAATCTAATTGAACTAAGTCCAAACAGCACAGGATTTCTGTGAATGCAGCCGAGGAGTGTTAGGGCTTTATGAAAACAGGTAAACAGATATTCACTTTTATAAAACTTGCTCCACTCTTCTTAGCATTCAGCCTTGCTGTGGCATTATTCTCTGTATTGTGGAGAATTACTGATAGGTCTCTTGCCCTAGCACGGCACCTCAGGGTCAGAAGTTGCATGTCCAGATGCTGATGGCTACTTTTAATCAGCATATAAGGATGAAAGAGCTGTGCTGATTAGTAAATCCTGCCATTATCCAGTGAAGCTGCCTGATAAAGTTCACCCTGGTTCAGGAGCTGCAAGACAGCGTGAGGATGCAGTGAATATATCTAAAGCGCATTAACAAACAGATATCATTAATCATGAACAGCAGTCTTGTTAAAATACAAGCCTGCATTTCTTTTCTAACATGAGAAATCATGAGCCCTTGAGTCCCATTCTTCTCAATTATGCTGAGATTTATGGAAGAAAGCTATGACACTAGATTTCTCTAAACATGATTATTATTTTTTAGGCATTATTTTTCACCTGAGTTCTAGTGAGAACAACAAAATTTCAGCTCACTTCAGAGCAAGAATTGTCACCATTTCTTGTAGCAGGAGCACCTTTGTCTTATAATAACAATATAGGCATCAAATCATTACATTTATGAATTTTGATTGTTATTTTGTGAGATCACTTGTATGATCAGGGGAAGCTTACTATTATTCTCTTCTTCTTAATATTTTATTTTGTACTAGAGAGTCAAAGTTTAATGTAAACATAGTTCATTCTTCTTGTTGCCGTTTAGTTTCTTCCTTCCTGTTCTCAATAGCAAACCAAAATCTAATATTTCTGTACTGTTAGGTATTCAGCAGTGACCCAACAGAAACATCAATCCTTTCTGACTCTGAAAAGCAAAAAGACTGCAAAGGCAGGATGCACCTTTCAGGCTTGTTTTGACTTATCTGCCACAATGATATGAAGAGTATTTATTATCTGTCTTAATGAAACACATTTTTCTCTGAAGTAGAGTGCCATTGGTAAGTGATGTTTGCTGTGGAACTATTCACTTGTAAGGCTCTGGGACCCAACAAAGAGCCTCCAGACACTTTGTGGCTTTTCTTTTTCTGAAAGCAGCTTTTAAGTAATGCAAAAGAAAGATAATGGCTGTGCTGAAAATAGTTGGAGGCCACTGCTTTGAGGACCCTTTACTGCAGTTAATCTCTCAGACGGCTGCTATCACTACCGCTCTTTCTGAAACATTTCCTAATTGGCTCCCTGAAAGTTCAGCTTCTTGCCCTTCAAAGAGCAGCAGTATGGCTGCTGTCAAAGAAGAAGCCACTTAACTCAGGGTATGATCTTAATAAAAATTCTGCCTTTCCAGAAGTGTTATTACCTATACCTTTCATTTTTCCTCATGGTTTTTTTCCCCTCCTATGTTAACAAAAAAGACAGAAGAACCTGGAGACCACGGAAGCCTTCCAAGCAATTCCTGTTTAAAATAGGCAGTCAGGCTCTGCTCTCATTACATTGGTGTGATGATTAAGGAAGAGATGGGTCATCCCTCCCTGGGAATAGTTTCCTGAACCAAGTGCAAGAAGTAGGGAAGAGCTCTGAGCAACTTTGCACCTCAGACTGTGGTTTTCAATACAGCTTCAAGTACCCCCAGGCTCAGTCTGGTTTCACCAGATATTAGAATTTTTTAACTCCAGAAGGGATTATTATGATTGAAGGGAAAACTTATGTTATTCAACTGCCACAGAGCAACTTCACTCAGTTTACTTGGAATATTCTGTTTTGATTTTTCATGATAGTATGAGGCAAAGAGTTTCTTGTCTAATGTAATTTCTCCCAAAGTATGTGCAAATGTTGATTTTTTTTGTTGTTAAAAAAATCTCTAGGGAAGATAAGGAAAAGAAAAAAAGTATATCCACATGAGTTTTTTATAAAATTACGACTTATGTGGCTAATTGCACAGCATTTACTTGATATCCAAGGATGGGAGAAGATGGATTCTACTTCTCAGGTACTACCTCTGGTTCAAAACACCTAAATATTCCTCCGTAAACTGAAATACTAAGCCAGATTCTGACTAGTAAATCTCTTGACAAGAGGTTAGAAGCTTTGCCTTGATTCCAATGACCATGTAACTCTGTAAAATAAAAGGTGGAACATTATCCAAAGGGATTGACATCAGCCCAGGGACTCTTATGCAGGGTAGCCTAACTTTCAGTCTTGAGCTGCACATGGTTCAGAGGCTGATCAAACAGGTCTGTCACACAGGAAGGGAAGACTGGGCAGCCTATAACAATGATTTGGACACGCTTTTGTGAGATGGATCTTGAGAAATTATGTCAGACTCAGAGGACTGTCTCTCTCTTATGTAGGTGAAGTACCCAGCTAACTGGGCTATGGGGCAGAAAATTATTGGCATCTCTGTAATTTGCAACCTGATGTCTTATTTATTTGTACTTCTTGTAAGAATTGCATGAAAGGTCTCAAAAAGTTTGTTCTGAAGTCTTAAGCTGTACCAGAGGAGATTTAGGTCGAACATTAGGAAGAATTTCTTCACAGGAGGGGTGGTTTGGCATTGGAATGGGCTGCCTGGGAAGGTTGGTGGAGTCACCATGCCCAGAGGTGTTCAAGAAAAGACTGGACGTGGCCCTTAAAGCCATGATCTAGTTGACAAGGTGGTGTTCAGTCATGGGTTGGACTCAACGATCTCTTTTCTAGTCTAAATGATTTTGTGATTCTGTTCTACTTAAAATGGATTATTTTTTTCTAGATGCTTCATTTCAGAAAAAAAAAAAGTAGTCAGATTTTGTTTATTTGAACTAAACTCCATTCTTCCCTCCAGCCTAGCATTTGGCTGCTGGACGAGACATTTTGGCCTGTTCTCAAAAGGAATTACTAAGATGTTGTAGCCACAGTCCTGAAAGTCCTGCTGTCCTGGAGGCTGAACTCAGAGAGAATTCAAAGCTATAACACTGAGTAAAGACTGACAGTAATTTGGTATTTTATGTTGCTGAAGCAATACAAAAAGAACAGAGTGTTTCTCAGTTACCCAGTCTGTATCACTGGGATTAGAATGAGTAAAAATATTCTACTTTATGGAATACGTGAAATTAATATATCTGCACTAACTCTTTTCAAGGGTAACAGACAAAGCTTCTTTGGAAAGTGTAAAATAAATGTAAAATAAAAGCAGTGTGGGTTTTGATTTGTTTTCAAATAATGTATCTATCATTCATACTCCTTTTTTTCTTTGCCTTTTTTTTTTTTTTTAGAATCATAGAAGATGTTTAGTTGGAAGGCACACACACATCAGAATCATTGAGTCCAATTCCTGGCCTGCCCAGAACACCCCAAGAATCACATCATGTGCCTGAAAGTATTCAATTGTCTGTGTTTTGTTTACTAACAAAGAGCTGGATACCCTATAAAATTCCTTAAGCTGAAATACAGAATCTCTGTCAAGGCAGCAATAGAGAAGGAGTACCTTCTTCTATCAAAATTTCCTGCACTAAATTAACTCCAGAAAGATAATTTTTTAAAAGAAGATAAAGAACTGTACAAATGAGATGTTTGTATTGGCTGTGTAATGACTATACATATATTAGGCAAATCTTGACAGAGCAAAAATTTGTCTCTGATTTCTTCCTCTTCTTTTATTATTCATGGTCTCGTTTTGCACCTGTTCAGCACTTGTCCTTACAGATGCATTTAGCTACCGTTTAGACACTTGCAGGGTCAAAATGAGAACAGATGCATCACAAGTACAAAATATATGCTAAAAGGACATATTGTAATGAGAAATCAGAGCTCAATGGGAGGAAAAACAAAACATGGCAGGATATAGAGAATGCAGACCTAAAATTAGCATAGGATAGATACATTGAAAAGGCAAAATTCAGCAGATAAGGCCTCCTGGTCTATTGTCTAAAATATGCCTATCTGCATTCCCAGAGAACAACATCAATCTGTCTTGATTTCTGAATAAATTGAGCTCTCAAGCAAAATCCCTGTAAAAGAAGGCAGCTCTATTTTTATCACTGTGACCTTTTTAGAAGGACTTCAGGGAAGAAGGAAACAAACTTGTCTGAATTCCTTCTACCTAAAGTCCAATTCTGCTTTCCTATCTGAAAAAAATGGTTTTTGCCATTGTTTTCTGCTATCCAGCACTAAGAGTCTTTGAAAATTTGCATATCACAACAGGCTTCCTTACAGGTTTTGTCGTCTGCTTTACTACTGGTCTTTAACTAGTGTTAAAACATTATGTAAAAATCTAAATTCCAAATTCATTGACGTTCATCAGCAGCTTTAGTTAGTTTTGGACCAAGATCTGAATTTAAAGAAATGACCTTATCACACAAATCACACAAATCCATAGTTTTTACTACCTGTATTAAATGTATTAACTGTCACAGACTTGTTTTTTTTAAATTTTTTTTTCATCTTTTTTTCTTATTTTTATTCCCCAGGATGAACAAACCCTGGTTTAATTAGGAACTTCCCTGAACTTCCCTGGGATTGATAATACCTGGTTTGAAACAGAATGAATATGTATTCAGGGCATATATTCCAGAATGAGAGAGTGGGTGGCATGGATAAAGGATTTTTATACAGTGTTATGTAGGCCAAGTTTTTGCATTTCTGAAAGCACTAGGATTGTTAGATAACTGGCAGAACCAATCAGAATTTTTAACTTCGTTCTTTAAGGGTATGATACCAGGAGACTAGCAAAAGGCAGATATAATGCTTATTTTTAAGAAACTAAAACAAAATGAGCTGTAGACAAATCAGCTTAACTTTACCTTCTGGGAAAATCCCAAATTAATCGATCTATTAATAAGAATTTGGAAAATAGTAGAGAAATGGCACACTGGTCAGAATACAGCTGTGTATACCAAGTCATTTCAAATCAGTCTACTACCTATTAAAAGTTAACAGGGGCATTCCATAGAGCAGAAAGAGGTTTCAATCATTTACAAGTTGACTGTATTTAGGTTTTTTGTACTGTCTCAAGTAATAATTTCCAAAACATACTTACAAAACATGGCTTTCAGGGTCCTTCTCTGAAATACACTTAAATAATTATACTGGAGTGTGGGGATCAATGATATACTGGAATGGGAGGATATATCAAGGGGGGCTTCATGGAAATCTGTTGTGAATATGAAGTTATCGATATTTTTGTTAGGAATTACTTAATACTGAGAAAGTGTGTTTCATTTCTATGTGGCACAAACTTTATAGATCAGGTCAAAAATTTGAAAGAATCTTGCCAAAACCAGAGAAATGGTCTGGAAATACAGAATGAAATTCAGCAATATACGCTTCTAAAATACATGCTCAGATAGAAAGAGTTTCATGTATTGCAGGACAAAAAAGATATTCAGGAGCCTCTTTTCAGAAATTGTTTATTTCCCAAATTTCAGCACAAAGTAACAATGTCAAGTATTTGCTGTAAATACATGCAGGATTGAAAATTTTTAAATAAGCAGGAATATAGTCTTGAATACCTGGAAAGTTACCATTCTTTACTCAGCTCTGGTTATGGCAGTAACTAAACTGACCAGAGGTTAGAAAAAGGGTCCTATGGGAAAAGAGTAAAATAAAAAGGATAGAAAAGAGAGAGGGATGCAGTGTGATTCAAGTTCATGTGACACAAGGTCTAGCTTTGAATAGCATGTCTGGCTAACTTTGATTCTGTTTTAGAATGCTGTTTGAAAGTAATTCAGTTAAAACCATGAAAGACTAGAGATCTGGCTGTAAAGAAGTGAAGTTGCTGAGATGGTGGTGACTAGTAAGTGAAGGACTCAAAGTGAAAACTAACAACATAAACCTAGGAAAAAGGTAGGTAATTAGGAGACAGCAATCCAGACTGTTCCAAGAAGCAGTGGATGTTAATATTTTCTGTCCTGATTGATAACTGCCTAACTGACACAGATATATTAGGTGTGACAAGAATATCAATGCTTAAGTTGGTAACTGCCAATATCAACCTATAAATACTTTTTTCTAGCCCATTGCATGAAGTATATCCTGCTTGAAGATTTCTCCTGGGCATAGTAAGAGGTGCTCAAACAAAAGCAGCCCATTATGTGGAGGATTACAGCAGGAACATCATAATACCAAAGAGTTGTTGCAAAAAAGAAGGAGCAAATCTCTTCTAAAATAATGAAGCATCTGGCATGGCTTAAACTCCTTGATTACTAAAGGTTGAGGCAGAAAACCTTAGACAGACATTCAAAAAGGATATCAGTTACAGCTGATTTTCTCTTAGAGCAGAAGGGATGTGAGGTTGACTTTATATATTTGGAGTTTCAGGAAGCTTCTTAAGCAAACAGAAAGACAGAGATCTGATTTAATGTGGTGTTGGGAATACTGCATTAGGAGCAATGTCAATGATTGTGCAGTTTCCCAAGGGCAATTTGTGTCCAAGGCTTCTGACAATTTAATGTTCAGCTCACCTCTAGAGAAGGAGGTGGAGAATAAGGTCATTAACTGTAACTGCGTCGCAACACCCTACTCTGCCTTCACTGACTACTGAGGTTCATTTTGGAGAGAGACAGAACAAACAGAATAGAAGTACCAGAAACAGTCATGCTGAGGAAACATGAAAATTTGTGGGGGATAACTCAATCAGGCTCTCCAGTTACTTTTTGTAGAACATAGAAAACCTTGTCTGCTGGTGACTAGGTGTCTCCTGTGCCCAAACTGGCTTGGCTAAGCCTAGCTCAGGTACACAGTGCAGCAGAGTGCAGTAATCAGATATTAGGTTGTACCAGCACAATTTAGTGAATTCAATGGCATTGAAACCACAGTCTGTGGAAGCTGAAAAGCCTCATTATTTTAAAAATTGTATCAGTAATAATAAAATAGTCTCCTTTCAAAAGATCTTTCCAGGGAAAAATAACTGGCAAACACCTCAAGTATGGATGTGTGTGTGTGTGTGACAATCAGCCTCCTGTTAGTTCAGCAGAACAGTGCCTGCTAAAGATCTGTTTAAAAAATTAAATTCCTGACATCAATTACAAGTATTGCTTAATTTTATTTTTTTTTAAAAATGTTAATTAGGTTTCAATCCTACAAGCAGCAGGATAATTGGGTCCCAAAGGTCTGGAATAAGGTTAAACAATTAGACTGTATTTGCAAGTGAAGCTATCCTGATTGACACTTGAAAGGATAAAAGGTTTATTTGAAGCTGTTAGGATTTTAACCCATGATTTTGTGAAGCTCATGTATATCAGACTTAGTGCTAACTTAGAAACATCTCTCCAGATACCTCTAGACTTTGGATGGAATTTGAGCAAAGTTGTCCCACTGAGTGCAAAAATAGTGCACTGAGCAATTCCTCTGACTTCTTGACTCAATATTAGGATTTATTAATACTTGGTAAATTATTGATTATTGGGTCAATGTATCTTGAAATTCAGCTCAACAAAACACAACATCTATTTATCACAGCAATTTTAGAGACAAGTAAACTGAAACAAAGGTAGATTTATGAACCCATCAAAGGTCACACAGGTGAGTTAGCAGCAAAACAAGGAATAGGTCTTCTGAGGGCCAGCTTCCAATCCAACATCTGCACAGCTGGGCTTAAAATCAGTAGTACAGAGTAACAAAGCAGCCTGATAAGACAGGAAATTGATGGTAAATGATACAAGACATAATGTTATGGAAGTAATTTTATTTCTTGTGTGTGGCAAAGTCCAGGATAAATGCAATTCAGAATGATTTCTGGTTCAGCTATGCAGAAGAGTGGTCCCAGCAAGTATTCTATATACATTGGATTTATATAATGTGATGAAGCTGGTGAAAAAAAAACCCCATGGAATTTAATCATATCACAACTGCTGACCCAATTCAGCATAGACATTAAATTTAATGGCATTCTTTCTTCACTGCATTAGCTTGATTCAAAATGGCAACTAAAATATTTTTTTTCAGCAGATAATATGAGTTACTCTGTCAAAATATGCTCTCTGTAGTTGAAAAATACAGAACAGTAAGCAAGATATGGCAGTGGATAACCTAACACTTGTATATAAATCTGTAACAATTCTGCATTTGCACAGTAGAAGTACAGGACACAGACTACTTTCTTTTCATTGATTTTGACATCCCAGAATTTCTGGAATTGAAGAATATATCTTGGATCACAACCAAAGCCAGACTGGCCTCAGATCTGCAAGTACTAAGGGGAGAAAAATTAGAATATCTTGAAAGTATGAATAAGAGTTTAATTATTCACAGATAATTATTTCATTTCTGTGTTTCATAACCTGGAAATCTAGAACCTTTTAATTTTTAATTAACTTCTAATGTAGGACATTAGAAGTTAATTAAAACATTAAGAAACATTAAAAACCAAAAACATCTAAAACATTAAAAAAGTAACCAACTTTCCTGGTAACTGTTGTGTAGTAAATAGGAATAATACGAATACAAAGTCTTCACCAAATCATAGAATATCTCCTGTTTGAATCATCAAATCCAGATCCCTGCCCCTGGCAAGACTATCTAAAACTAAAGGGTGTTGAATCTTAGACAGGATTAGAGGAATTCTTTCATACCTTGGAGAAATTAATTACCCACAGCAATGGGGTAAAAATATCAGGTGCTCCTACAAAGAATACAGTAGGATTTGTTTCATTATTCATCTGTTCATAGAGCTCTCCCCCAAAAGTCAGCCACCTGAATTGTGTGCTTTTCACATGAATGAGGATGAGAAACAGCCCATTCTGAGTTGAAACAAAAAGTGCTCAACTACAGAGTGGTCAAAACAACTTCTCTGCAGCCAAATATCCTCTGCATATCACATAATCCCCTCCATTTTATTGAGCAAGTGTTGTCTGAAATATAAATCTGTTGTTTGAGGTAATTCTGTAAGATTTTTTTTTTAAATGGAGTCTACTACTCTAAAAGGAGCAGAAAGTATACACAGATTAGCTCTTTAAGTAAAAGAAACAACATCAGAAAAATTCTTTTGAAAGTTGTTAACCTAGTTATCAAGAGTGTTGTTAGATTTCTTCACTAAACAGGAAGATGGAAAGAGTGAAGAGTGAAAGTAATATATAGATTTAAATATGGTGTCTGCAATGCCTTTCTTTCAACTTCACACAAGAAAAAGCCTCATTCTACCAATATATTCTTGGAGTTATGTATTTTTTTAAGCTATTTCAGGTGAATGTGTATGCTTGTTCTGTGTCTGGTGAAACTGAGTTAATTCTCATGGACACAGCAGCCGGGCTGCAGGATTTCCATGATGCTTTTGCAAGGGCAGTGTTGATTGATAAGTCCACATCTCCACTCCACTGACACTACATATGCACACATGTATACACACACCAATTATTTAGATTTGGTTCCTAATAAAGGTAGATGAGTTCAAAGCCTAGAGTTATGTTTAAATTTTGAGCACAGTATCCATTCTCTGAATAGACAAATTCAACTGCATAGAATCCTAAAAATAGCCTGGAGCTGGCTGGGATAAAGTAAAACCCTATGTTTTTCCACCTGGTAGTGCTGCTTAACAGGCTTGAGAGCAGCTACTTCAATGGATAAGCATTTGATGGGAGATGTAATTCTTAGTTCTGGCAGCAGCATTTATTCTTGCTTGTAGTTAATTAGTCCATCTGAGGAAGGTGTGATAACCTGCTGATACAAATCAGTGGCCTCGGAGCATGTTCTAGAGGCTTTAACCATGGTCTCCCAGTACCTGAATTTAATCACATATTGTGTGGTCAACTGCACATTGTAGTTCTCCTGCAGTGCTGCTGTAGATATCTGTAGGAATTTTCTGTTCAGGCCAGGGAAAAGCTGTGTTCAAACTGCAGGAAGTTCCCCATGACTTATTTCAGGAATTGATAGTCCTATATCTAAAAGGTGGGTGAATGAGTGTTAAGCAAAAGGGATTTCAAGTGTAACAGGTTTAAATTGGAATGTCTGCCTTCTTGACTCAGGAATATTACTGGGAAAGTTGATGCTCTGCCTTGTGTGTATATGTTTCACAAGTGTCATGGACTGAAAAATAGGATGGCTGCTCTGTTATTTCATTGCTTCACTGTGGTGGTTACAGCTTATTTTCATTAGACATTGATCAGGACTTTGTTATTTCCCATTAGTGGTCTCTCCGCTCTGCCTTTCCCTTGAAAAAAGGTGTGATTTAATAGGCACAAATTTCATAGTGAGAAATGGGACTGTAAGAGGAGAAAAAAACCAGTTATTCTGGTTTTGTTTTCTTTCTTCACTCTCTATGAATAGGTAAAGCTAGGCACCGAATAACTTGACTATCTAAATTCTGGGTTCAGAATTGGCTTAAACCCTTGATTGATATTGACCTTCAGGAAAGATGAGATTCCTAAGACCCAGCTTTGCAACACTTCAGTGTTGAGATTCAGCCTGTGAATGAGTCACCCAGGATCCTTTCTGTTGCATAGTCTCTTCAAACCTTGAGGGGGGTCGAGCACAAATTTGTGAGACAAGTCTGGAAGATATTCCCAAGCCCTACAGATCCTGAGCTGTGAGTTTTCAGTTACTTCCTTTTACTTATGTTTTCTGTTTCCTTTAAAAAGAAAAACAAGCAAAAATAAAAATGTCACAGTGGGTAAACTTGTTTGTTTCTGAAGACGAGCTAGTAGGGTGAAGAAACTTCATAAAAAAAACAGTCTTAAGTGAAAACTCCACATTGATGAGCAAAATTGCAAATCCCTCAGATTATATTTATCTCCAAAGAGCTACTCCAGGCTTGAAATCACTCCTGTCTTTCCTTGACCTTGGCAGGTTTCCAGAAAAAAAAGCTACACAATCTGGAGAGCTCTGATGCAGGTTATGTAGGAATAATTCAGGGGCTCTATTTAAGGAACATATGCTGCATCCACTGATTTCTAACAGATGCAAGGATAAAAAGTAAGTATCCTAAAGAGAAAGACTAACAGAGAAAGTATGATAGTCAGGAACATATTTAAACTTTCAGGGAAAAAGCATTGCATTAAATTCCAACAGGTGATTTTTGTTTTTCTTTCTTAGAGAAAACACTGATAAAATTAAAACTAAGTAGGGATTTATTATTTTAAAAGATGACTCCTTTCTGATTGGGAAATGAGTTCTCTCTCACAGAAGAAGGATTCTAGTCTTGTTACACACATATAAATCAAGAGTAATTGCTAATCAAGAAAAAGCAGTGTCAGGTTCACACCACCGTATGTAGAACTGGATCTATTCTATTTTCCTTCTTGTCTAGAACAGCTAAGGAATTTAGATTTATTTTTTTTTCATTAATTAGTGTTAGAGAAGGGTAGTTGCAGCCATACCAGATTAGGACAAGGATAGCATGGGCAAAAGTGACTGGAGACCTGACACACAGCAGCTTCCAGTACCTGAAGAACACCTACAAGAAGGCTGGAGATTGGCACTTGAAAGGATAAAAGGACTTTATACACAAGCCTGTAGTGACAGACAAGGGGTAATGGCTTTAAACTGAATTAGGGTCAGTTTAGATTAGATATTAGGAAGAAATTCTTTACTGTGAGGGTGGACAGACACTGGGACAGCTTATCCAAAGAAGCTGTGGATGACCAATGAAGGCCAGATTAAGAGGGGCTTTGAGTAACCTGGTCAAGTGGAATATTGGCAGTGGGGTTGGAACCAGATGATCTTTATGGTCCCTTCCAACCCAAACCATCCTATGATTCTGTGATGTCAACATCCATAAAGAGCCTGGGTATAAAAGACTGCTCAGAAAGATTGTGAGCAACCATCTGCCTTCTGATGTGTGTGTGAATGCATCTCAAAGTAAAGGTGCAACCTATAGAGATAGAAATCTTAAAAACAGTGGAAAAAATAGCCTTGGATTTTTCACCTCAGTTTTCTCCCTCTTGGTTGTATGATTACAATCTCCCATGTTTCCATGAAAGCAGCAATGCCCACAGGAAGCCGTTCAGTCTCCAGACAGCTGTACGAGAGATGTCATAAGGTTCCGATTAGAAGGCAAGAGGAATTTTGAAATTAAGTGTCAGAAGTCACCAAGCACAGCACCTACCTGTGCTTGAGAGCATTCTGTGATACATTCCCTGCTCCAGCAGCAAGGGAGGCAACAGAGCCGAGCAGAGCCAGCAAGGATATAACACTTTTAGATGTCAGTCAATGCAGCTGCCTTTATCCTGAGACACAAAGATTTTGTACCTGAAGGCACAGTAAAACCCATCCAGCAGCATCACCTCTGTCTGCCACCTAATCTGAATCACCACAGCCATCAGTGGCTCTGTGACGTAACTGGTACTTAACGGGCTGGAAAAATTGAGGGAGGATTGGTTTCTTCAAGTTCATGCAGAACACGAAACACACACTTTTTTGTCTTACTACCACTTTCTGCTCTGTGTATTTCTGGAGAACAAGGGCAAGCCTTACTAAATATATTATTTATATAGCATGTTTATTTTCTGAATATCTTTTATGGTAAATAGTAATTCAGTCACACATTACCCATTAGGCATGTACTCTGTTTTGGAGGCATGCATTGGAATGTGCACATGTGAATGATTAACTTTCCAGTCTGAGGTATTCAAACAGTGCCACCATTATGAAGATGCAGTTGTTCTCTAGACCAGCTTTATACACCTGAGGGTTTTTTTCTGTTGTAGCCAAATAAATATATCCTTCAGAGCAATAAAATAAGTTTAGGAGGTACACAAAGTTTTCTGTTACGTATTTTGTTTCTCAAATTCATTGTATACACCATGGTTAAATTTTGTGGCTAAGAAGATTTTGTGCCTGACTGGGTTAAAGCTGGCCTATTAGTGTGATGGATATCATGCTCTAAGGTTAGTGTCTGGAAAGAATTCATGTAAGTTTATGCAGTGCCCAAGGGTGACAGTTCAAAATTTCTTAGCAAAACAGCAAATTCCTTTTCCCAAAGTGTGCTCTTTAGCTTGAGTCACCTTGTCAAGCAGGTGACAGCAGATGAAAATTCGCTGGTGTTCAGCTCCTTGTGCAACAAAGTCACTGCCTTTCTTCAGTGTTTCAGAGTTCAGAAAAAAAAAAAGGCTCTGTCTTTTTTGCAAACCTCTGCAGTCCTACACGGTCAATAGTAGCAACGCCTTGTTCTTTGAACATCAGTGAGATTCTGCCATATCTGCCTGTTCTCAGGACCCAGGGAGAACAGTGGAGGGAAGGAGAGCTGTTATTAACATACACTAGTGGTGAGGGGGAATTAAATATCAATCAGAAGGTATTTAACCATGGTGGGAAAACTGCAAAACTTCAGAACTGTAGGAATGGAAGAAACCTGATTGGGGGGGTGGAACTATAGCTAACCTATTTTACTGACCTTTCAGTTCGAATTTTTCACTTGAGGAGAATGACACATTTCAGAAAAATGACACATTCCTTTTTATACGATTTCTTAAGCAACCTTGTGAAAGAGAGTGACTGGTTTTCAACATAGCCAGAACCTCTATGTTCCATAACATCAAGTTTAAATTGAAAAGTATTTTGACAGGTATTTGCGACATCTGATCAGAAAGTATTTGACTTCAGCTTTGCCTGCATTTTCTTAACTTGGTCTTCATTTTTTGGACCCCCCCCCAATTTCAGGTGGAAAACACTATATTTTTTTTAATCAGATATGACATTTTTTGCAGAGGACACAAAAATGTGATTATTTTAAGGAAAATATTGTACAGAACTGCACAGGAAAGGGGTGATTCAATATCACCCCTTTCAAATATCAAATGTTTTTTGAGATAAAAAGTCACAGTAACTTAAGATGTCATTTTCCAAGGTGCCAGTCTAGGAATGAGATGGTCTTTTGTCTCGGATATTGTCAAGAACAAAATTATGAACAAATACCTGCTTGTTTATTAAAAGGCAGACACATCACTTGTGGAAATCCATTATGAATCATAATGGAATACATGGGATAAATTCCTTCAAAAATTTCAGAAGGACAACTTTATTCCTATGGGTGAAAATTCATCCTTGTATGCCAGAATATTAAATCATCATTCGAGGCAAAGTCAGTAGCAATGGGATATTTCATTTTTTTCTTTCCAAGAGATTTTTTCTGCCTAATAAATCCAAAGCTCATTTCAACTGTGAGAGTTACAAACTTATACTGGAAAGTTAAAGTATTACAAGGTGGATTTGCCAGATAATCAAAAGCAGTTCTTTATGGTTTACACAAAATCAATAAAATATACTTTAAAAAGCAGTCAGCAGTTTTAGTTTCAGTAGCTTGCCAGATGTTACTGCATAGATATATATTGACTGCACCACGTAGCCTGAATCATTCAGGTGCCTAAATGAGCATTTGCCATGGGCAGTATGGAGAAGCCATGTCCTGCAGACTGCACTGAAATGGTGATCTTTGAAAGACATGATAAAACTGAATCAGAAATATCCCCTTCTCATTACCTCATAGAAAAATTATCCCCACTTCTTTGGCTGAGACACCTGAAAATTCTCCCTCCTTATCTGTTTCTATATCTAAAAAGTGTATGTACAAAAGTAATCACGTGTAAAATAAAAATGTACTGTTTTGTAAAGGTCATTTACAAACCTGAATGCCCTGGTTTACAGCTGTAAGCAGAATGTGAAAAAGACTTGGACAGTGAGTCTGTCATTTCTGTGGGAAAATGGTAGCCTGAAACTCATTATGGGAAATCTCTTCCTTCAGGGTAAAACTCTGGGCCCCAGAAGTATGACCATGTAATAATAAGTAAAAAGCCTATTCAGTTTTCTGCCTTCATGTAATCTCTTTGTTGTACTCTTGCCAGAGATAGCTTGACTGAAGTAAACCTGTGAAAAAGAGGAGTTTGCTTCCATCTTCTCCTTTACAGCACAAGCTTTGGACCCATTCGCAGCATGGAGCACTAGGAGGCAGCAAAAAATCAGTGTAAAGTTAACAGCTACACTGTTGTCACAGGAAATGTCCCTGGATCTCCTTGGAGCTGACCTAGGATGAGGAATAGTTAAAGACAGCAGGATTTTTTTGTATATTTTGGGGAAGGGGTTTTAGTAGCCTGAATAATTCTTCAATCCATTACAGGTGTTACTGAAATCTCCTCTCACTCCAAGGGTTTAGGAAGTAAATATTTATCTCTGTTGTTTCCATTAATTTACTTTGCATTTGACTGAACTTTGAATATTGCCAATTTCACAGCGTGTGACTACCCACTGGTGGGAACAGAGAGCAGAGATAATGGTGATTCCAATTGTCACAGCTCTTTTCCTGGCATGCTCTGGGATGATGACGTTGCTTTTTGCCCCTTGTAGGCCAGCACATTAAAGAACCATTGGGATTTGCACTGCTGGCTTCTGTAGTTGCATTGCCAGCTCTCCTCAAACCTCCCCAATGGGAATTTCTGTTCCTGTTCTCATGTTTCATATGACAGAAACAGCAGGTAAAAACGATGGTAGGAAAAGATGGGAAAAATCCCTGACTTTCCTAGTAAGACACCTAACATCAGCACTGCCCCTTTGGCTTTTCTTTGAGACACTTAATGACCATTTTATTCCAACCCAGCAAAGCATTTTGCACACAGACTTAACTCTGGATGCAAGATTCAGAGGAAATCAGACTATTTGTATAAGGACACAGCTACAGAAAACAGCTTAGAGATATCTTTGTGGCAGACCAAAGGCAGGCTTCTCAAACAGGCAAATCCTATTTGAGATTCTCAAAGCCTTGTAAAGGATCACAATAGGAGCTGCTCAAATGTCATTTACCGTGAGCAAAAGGGCTGCTGTCTCAGAAGAAAACAGGATACAGGAGATTTACTACACGAATTAAAAGTAGTAACAAATAACATCATGTTCTTGGGATGCTGCAAGGGCTATGAAGGAGAATGAGTCACTTCCTACTTGCAGCAATTATTGCAAGCAAAGAGACTCATTGTAAGATTTTGGGTTTTAGAGTCTGCGCTGTGATATCCTTCATGTGAAAAATCCAAACCTGCCTACATGCAAAGGTTAAGGTAGATGTTGCTGGGAGTTTTGATAGGATTTTGAGTGAAAATGCAAAAATCTTGCCAAGTTCTGTGAAGTGTTTCATCTGGAATCACTTGGAGGACTGAACACTTAGTATTCACAGAATCACAGTATGAGCTAGGTTGGAAAAGACCTTTGAGATCATAAAGTCTAACCTAGAACCTAACACCTCGTCATCATCTAAACCATGGCACTGAGTGCCAGTCAGTCCAGTCTTTTTTTAAACACATCCAGGGATGGTGATTCCACCACCTCTCTGTGCAGATGATTCCAGTGCCTAGTCACTTTTTCAGTGAAAAATTTCTTTCTAACATCTAACTTAAATTTCCCCTGGTGCAGCTTGAGACTATGTCCTCTGGTTCTATCAGTTGGTGCCTGCAGAAGGAGATCAACCCCCACTTGACTGCAGCCACCTTTCAGGGAGTTGTAGAGAGTGATGAGGTCACCCGAATTTCCTTTTCTCCAGGATAAACACCCCCAGCTCCCTCAGTTGTTCCTCACAGGATTTGTGTTCCAAGCCCCTCACCAGCCTTGTTGTCTCCTCTGGATGTGCTCGAGCATCTCAACATCCTTCCCAAACTGAGGGGCCCAGAGCTGGACACAGCACTCAAGGCGTGGCCTCACCAGTGCTGAGTGCAAGGGAAAAATGACCTCCCTGCTCCTGCTGGCCACACTGTTCCTGATACAGGCCTGGATGCCATTGGCCTTCTTGGCCACCTGGGCACACTGCTGGCTCATGTTCAGCTGGCTGTCAACCTGTCCCCCAGGTCCCTTTCTGCCTGGGCACTGTCCAGCCACACTGTCCCCAGCCTATAACACTGCAGGGGGTTATTGTGGCCAAAATGCAGGACTAGGCACTTGGATTTATTAAACTTCATCTTATTGGACTCTGCCCATCCATCCAACCATTCCAGGTCTCCCTGCAGAGTCCTCCTGCATTCCAACAAATCGACACACGGTCCCAGCTTGGTGTCATCTGCAAATTTACTGAGAATGGACTTGTTCCCCTCACCCAGTTCATCAGTTAAAATACTAAACAAGACTGGCCCCAGCACTGACCCCTGAGGGACACCACTGGTGACTGGCCACCAGCTGGATGCAGCACCATTCACCACCACTCTCTGGGCCCGGCCATCCAGCCAGTTCCTAAGCCAGCAAAAAGTGGTCCTGTCCAAGCCATGAGCTGCCAGCTTTTCCAGGAGTGTGCTGTGGGAGACAGTGTTTGCTTTGCTGCAGTCCAGGTAGACAACATCCACAGCCTTTCCCGCATCCATTATATTCCTGCCCCCTGGTCCAAACCCACCCAACATCCAAATTAAGCTGTATTAATCAAGAAGGAATTAAATTATTTGATTGAAAACCCAGAATATTGAGCACAATGAAATGAAAATAAACAGGCAACTATA
Organism: Irena cyanogastra; assembly: GCA_013397155.1. Classification (NCBI taxonomy): domain Eukaryota; kingdom Metazoa; phylum Chordata; class Aves; order Passeriformes; family Irenidae; genus Irena; species Irena cyanogastra. Next base: position 509,317 of record VWZV01006579.1, read on the forward strand.
GAGACACAGCTGCAGTCTTTCTCCACACACGTGCAGCGCCTGACTTCAGAGGAGCTATTATTGAGAGAGCAGCGGGGTTTAGAGGCGTTGCCACATCTTGGAGTGTGGTAGATCGAGGCAGCTCCATGGAAGTCAGGCACTGCACAGCTGCAAGGTGAGACAGCAGCTCCCTGCCACCTGCATGATTAAGAGAGGCCCACCCTGTGAGTGCTGAAGTCCTAATCTAACACTACTCTCAGCAGAGGTGCTGGCAAGTGTGGAAGGCATGGAGTTTATGGAAAAGGAATACATAACTGCTAATTACTGTCTTACTGACTGTCTTAGAGTGCTATAACTGCGCAGAAATTTAAGCAGGATAGCCAAACTAATCAAAGAAGTTTGCTTCATGCACAATGAGAATTGCTAATATAGAATTTGGTTCTGCTGCCCATTAACTGTGGTTTCTAGTGGTTTAAAAGGCAAAATAAACATGCACTGTTGTAAAATTATGTTTGAATAGTTTGATGGAATTTGGTTTCTTCTTTAGGTATAACAAAAAAAATTAAGGGTAAAAGAGTAATGAGTCAATATAAGTTTAAGTAAAGTGCTCAAGAGAGCAAATAATACTTGTGCATTTATCTATTAACAAATTTGATTGTATCAGGTTTAGGAAGGGAACAAGATATAAAATAAGCCATGAAATAAAATATAAAAATATATTGAAGAGAAAAGGATTTTAGACCATTTGTCTAAAGTAAGGTTTTCTGTATATGAATTCAAAATATTTCTCTCTGATTATCTTTAGGTAAGAAGAAAAGTTATTTTGGTTTTTAGAAATCAAAAAAAGTTAAGTCTCCTTCTCATTTTCTTTGACTTTATGTAATAGTTGTAATGTGGCTGGTCAAAGTTAAGCTAAAGGATACATCTATAATTTAGCTCAATTGAAAAGTAATGTAAATGTGGAAATCATGGAAATTCTATTGGTGCAACTTTATTGAAACTATAATGAATCTCAGTGCGCAAGGAAGCACAGATAAGATGAAATCTTGTGCAAGGCCTGCATATTCATTTAATTAAAGGCTGAAAAAGTTTATTTTCCTTTTTTTTTCACTCAAATAGTGTAGAAGTATTTATTTTATCGGTACTATTAAATGTAGCTAAGAAACTAGGTGTATTCTTTCCCACATTATTCTCTTTAATGCAATTGCTACCCTCCTCCATGGATTAATTGTTTTTAAAACATGTGTAAAAATATTTGGCTTCTGAATTAAAAAAAAAAATCTTCAGAATAATCTTTCACCCATCTACAGGGAGGAGGGGGAGGAAATAAAACCCATACATACTTTCTGAGATGTGCAGTGTTTTCTGAGAGCTGCAGTCCGTGGCAGCATCCTGTGTGTACAGGGCACTGAGGCAGAGAGCAGCATTGTGCAAATTCAGTGGCAAGGTGCTGTGCCTGGCATCTGCTGGAACTAAAGCCATTGAGGCCGAATCTGCTCCTATATGCCTTGGCATCTGATTAAACCAAGAGTGAGGCACCACCCGAAAATCCTGCTGAGCTCTTTGTTTAGCCAAACAAAAATTACTCAAAGGCAGCATCAGTGCCCCTCCACCTGCTCCCCCAGCTGACACTCATATTAGTTTCTACGATGTCACTGAACAGCAACAATTGACAGCTCTTTGTAAATAAATAATGGCAATACTATAAAGACTTCACTATAAAGACATTACTATAAAGACTGCCAACGGTCAGCTGCCACTGTAAACTAATATACTTCTGAAAGGAGGACTGGGAGACCTGCAAAACATATTGAGATGTAAAAAGTTAAATCCTAGCAAAGAGAGCTCAGCCTAACAAAGTTTAGAGGGGATTTGATCCCAATTTACAGATATATGTAAGGGGAGAAACCTCTCATTCTTGAGAGCACTTTGGTTTAGTAGATCAGCTGAAAGCTGGATAAAATGAAAATGAACAAAACTTAAAATGAAAATGTGTGCACATTTTTCACACTAGTCTAGTACTGTAGCAGATTTTGAAGTATGTGACAGATCATCCAGCACTTGAATCCTTTAAATCTAAGTTGTCTGTCCTCCTATGAGATGTGATGTCTTTTAAGTGCATTGCCATTAGGTAGGACTCAGGATTTGTTGAAAAGAATTTTATGCCAAGTGTTCTCGAGCTTTTAACCAAGTGACAATAATGTTTCTCTGCAGCACTAACTTCTATAAATGGAATTACTGCTCTCATGAAATCGGCCACAACTTTCACCATGTTCTTTGCTGGAATAAGATTTTATTTCACAAACACATAAATGCTTGCAGTTTGGGCTCTCAGCCCAAATAGCTTAATCTTGCCTAGCTATATTTGGTGATTGCTTATCTGCCAAATAACCAAGTGATGCTAGTGATGCCTCCTAACAACAACAGAAGCTGACTGACTGTATGTGCTGCCCATTACAACTCATTCCTTTTACATGAGGTTCACCATCTTCCTCTCACTTTCCTAAGTACATGTCAAGACATTTGTGAAGTTAATGTGGTTCACTGGATCTCGTATAAATAGTTTGTAACAGAATAAGTTTTATCTCAAAACATTTAAAATTGTGGTACTATTAAAAATGGAGCACACCCTTTAGGTTTACTGTCTTTCTGGAAATTTAATTTGAGATCCAGCTAAATCTTTGAGATTAAAGCTTCCTATGACTTGGTTTGCTCTTGACTTTTATCTCATTGCTCATATCATTTGCTTTCCTGTGAAGTTTTGAAGGAGCTTTTATAGAACAAAATAGCTCTTGAAAGCAAAAGTGAATGCTTGAAATAATAGACAGAAATATGCATTTCTGTAGCTACTAGCTAGTAAAAATGTGAAGGAACATAATTTAAAAATGTAGAGTGTTTGTGAATGGAATCTTTTCTACCAGTAAGGCTATTATTACTGGCAATTAGATTAACAAAGCTATTGACTGATTACATAAAAGGTTGCATTTTTTTTCTTCCCCTGATAACCAGGTGCATGATGGATAAGGCAGGCATGCACAAAGCACAACACATCATTAATCTTTGGGTCTAATGGGGTTATTAGTACTGTGTCAGCAGATCAAACTCACACATCCATCTGCCTACCTGAACAGATTACGCACTCTACTGCACTCAAGAGACAGAAAACTGATACCAACTGATAGACCACCAAGACATCCTTAAAGTCTGGCATAATTCTCTCACTGCCGCTTCAGTTATGTTAGTCTGTAGATTTATTTTTTCACAGCTTTGAGAGGAGTAGAGTTAAAAATGAACAAATCCTTAAAACCATGGAGTCTATTCTTTCTACAGTAAAAGAAAGAATAATTTTTTATTATTTTGAGGAAAAATAATTCTTAGAGGAAGCTTTTGCAGAGTTATGGTTAGAGACATCACAGATATACAATATAATCTATATTAATTCAATGCCTGAAAATATGGAAGCAATGATTATAGGGTAAACAAACAAAAGGCAGAAGCTTGTATTATTTCATTACTCATGTTTTTCTATATGTAAGTCATACAGGTGGTTATTGCACTTAACAGGGAAATTTACATGTTTTAGTTTGATATTTTACAATCTTTCCTGTTCAGCATGCCATGTTTAAAAAAAAACCAAAAACAAAACAAAAAACCCCAAAGTGTTATTTTGAGTGCTTTCAGACTCAAAATACTGTTGAGAACATACACTGCACATTATCAATGCAGTTTTTGCTTGTACTTCAGAAGAGATGGGGTATGAATTTAAGGGGCAAGACAACACATGAATGCTTGAGCTAGTCTGCTCTAACAGTGTTAGCAGTGCTCCCTGGGCAGCATGCCATCACATGTAATCATTTTGCTTCCAGTTAAGCAAGCTGGCTTAAGCTGGGCTTGGACTGGTAATTCACACTTCTATTTATGGCGCAGCAATGCTTTACACGGAAACTGCTACGTGTTGGAAGGGTAGGAGGAAAAAAAGCATACATTAGACACAAGGAAGCTACAATGTCAAGCCTGTTGAATATAAGGTGAGAGAGCTGACCAGAAGAGTAAGTGGAAAGCAAAGTTTATTAGCAACGGGGTGCTGTTTTTCTCCTAATTTTGACATAAAATCTGAATATGAGACATTTTTCATTGCAACTTCATTTTTGTTCTACTTGAAAACCAAATCGATAGTTGACCTGACATTCATTTCATTCTCCTAATGAGAAAATAATAAATTGTATGTACTCTGTAGATACTCATTCTGTGTCAGGGATTACAGACATATTATCTATCCATACTTTTTTTGAGTGGCATTTTATTTTGGAGGACAGATTTGTACCTTCTTAATGTTCTTGGTGGTGTCATGCTGAAATGACTGTCTACGTAGTGTTTATTTCTTACTGGTTCATTTTAATAACATATAATGACTTCAAGTGTTTTTCTTTCCTTTTAGTAAGTATGATGAAAGAACATTATTGTAGTTCTGGTGTTTTGGTCTTCTGGATTAGATATTCGGTATAAAACTGATGAAGAGGAGTGACCTCTAATTTATATGGATGCTTCCTAAGTTCTGCCAATTAGTCTAGTTGAGGTTTGATTAATATTAAATAATAGATGAATACTAAAGATTACCGCCCTATTTACTCTTCCTTTATTTTTTACTTCTTTATTTTTTTTATATTTACAAGTCAATTTCTGTACCATGGACAATCTGATTCTGCCTTTTTACTCCACTGTGCTGTATATGAAAGCAATTTTCGAGGCTCCCTTAAATATTTTGAATTGTGTGGGGAGTACTCTCTCTCTTTAAATGTTATTTCTTTAAATGAACTTCACTGTACTAAGTGAGGAAATGATCACTTCATATTTCCCAAGAATCCAGAAAGACTTTACCTCCACACAAAAAAAATAATATTTTCTTTGCTGCTGTTTGAAAGCCCTTTGCAAACATTAAAGTTCAGACAGCTCTGTGTGAGAGAGATAAGTACTGGACTATAATCAACTCCATTACCTATAAAGCTTTACTGTTCAACTTTATGTAGAATTTCTACAAGTCCTTTTATATTTTCTTTCTGACTCAATGGAGAAATCAAGTCAGATATGATTTTGCTACCTGCTCCAATCTCATTGCAGTTATTAGCTTTCTAGTTTCTTTCTCTTCTCAAAAATTGTTAGTGAAATACATTGTGCATTGAAAACTGCAAGTACGGATTGAGCAAAATTATATTTGAAAATTCCAAATTTGAGGAAATTTAAAGAAATATGAAAAGTCCAACACTTAGTATTCCATTTTGACATTTTGAAAGTAAACTTTAAAAATTAGTTTTAGTTTTGAAAATGTAACTACTTTTAAAAAGAAAACACTGGAAATCAAATTGAACATCAGTCTAAAAAATACCTATTATTCTAAATTCTCCTGTGTATCCTAAACATGATCCTTTCATATCCAAGTGAAGTTAGGCAAGGGGAAAAAAGTCATCTCTGTACATCTGTAATATAGCACATTATGTCATAGTACAGAAAAATAAGCTGTGTCTACTGGGTTAACCTCTGATGGCTTCCTTCCTTTGAACTGGACTCACTGCTGCAAGGTTCCTGATCTTTATCACTAGAATTCATTTGCCTGAAATCTATGTCTACTCAGTAATAGGATCAGCAAATCATAAATGTTTCCTCTTATGACTTATTTCTCTATTTTTTCTGATGATCAAGCCATATATGAACAGAAGAGTTTCTGGTTCCTCATCATAGTAATCTAATTCTTTCTTCTACTTTCTGAATTGACATTTTAAAAAGAAAGAACTTTCTGCTTTTTCACTCATTTTAGGAGCATTAAGCTTATCAAATTCCTTTTACACTTACTTGTGGCACAACCTTCAAAGGCACAGAGAAGTTCTCAGCCTCCTGCTCTGGGTTCCAGTCATGTGATGAAAGGGGTCTGCTTTCATTTTTATCTTTCCTGATCCTGAAGTCTAGCTGATATATGCACATGTTTCTTGTTTTGACTGTCCCGTGGTGTTTCCACGTTTTTCCTGGTTTTTTTCATTAATCTGGAGAATAGGAAATGCATCTTGTTTTCTGGTATGTGTATAGAGGTTTTGCTGTTTGCATTTATCCACTGCTATTTCTTCACTGCCAAGTTACTTCTGCCATGACTGAAGTAAGTTCTGACAGTTGCAAAGAGAGAAAAAAGTTGTGTTTCTATTTATTCCAACAAAAATGAGCTGATCTGGAAAAACTGCCAAATGTTGGGTTTTTTTTGGTTTTGTTTTTTTTTTTTTTTTGTCACCATCTGCCCCTCATGCTTCCAATTCAACAACATTTCTCTTAAACCTTGGCATCTAAGAGAATTTGGGAGCACCCCAAGGAGGTGGCACTGGCCTGTAGTTCTGGCTCCTCAAAACTACCCCCACATAGCCTCTTGCATAACCGGTTCTCTGGCAGCCTAAATGCATGGCAATATATCTGCAACCAAAAGTTGCCTGCAATCTCCATATTAAAGGTAAAATGAAATAAAGGCATATGATAAAATTTTGGAAGACTATCTGGCCCCATGCTGTGTTCCAGAGCAGTTACTTGCCCAAGTCTCTCCTGTCCTCCATATGAATAACTGTGGTCGTGGGGTGAAGGACTGTGTTGATGAAGGTCATGTTTCTGGCAATGGGTAGGGATTAAACCCAATTCTGTGGATGGCATATTCTCGTGAAATTATTAATTACCTTCAAAAGTATTGAGTCAGCATTCATCTGAATCAGTGGGCAGATTTCCATCACCCCTAATGGGCTTTGTATGGTTCTGCACTATATACCTTGATTTGTAAATGTTATATTAGACAGGAGATTTCAAACTGCATGATTTGTTTAAAACTAAGAGTCTTTTTTCTTAAATCTGTTTTTCTTTGTGGAAAGTGCCTGTATCCTCACCCCTAAGAAGGGATTGAGTAGTTTCATTTTGAGTCCACACATTATTAAGCACAGACTCAGTTTCATAAAACATTAAATAGTCTTCCAGACAAAACTGGTTTTGTTTCCCACATGTACCAAGCTGCTTGGTTCTCATAACAGTGAAAGCCAAAATAGAATATGTGAAGTGTAATGAAATCACTCAGTTTATTTGTAGTGTTAATGTCATTTTTTGGTTCAAAGGATTTTATTAACTATTGAAGATTCAGGAGCAAATGATGAACGACCTAGGAGGACCTGTTAAGTAGCAGATGTGACTGAAAGATTGACACACACGATGCCAGTTAAAAAACAATAATGTTGCTCACTGGGGAAAGCTGAGATAATGATGCAGACCAAACCTATATTCAACCAACACTACTTTCAGCAAAATGGGGTGTGAAGCCAGTGGGAGATTTGTCTATGCTAGAAATACAAGAACCATCCCTGAATAACTTGCATGGTCCTAAGCCAGCAACAGATTGTTGGAAATGAGACTTCTGATCAACATTATATTCACTGTGACAATCTAGTATCTTTCATTTGTGTTTTGTCCCTCTAAAACCAGAGAGCTTATTGTAATTTGGTTTAACTGAAGTAGGTGAAAGCTCTTGTTTCTGCAGCTCAGGAACTGAGGAGACTGCCCCCAAAGTGCCAAAGTGTGTAAGTTTGTGAATAGACCCATTGACTTCACTGATATTGTTAATCTGCCAAATATTAAGGGAAACAATTCCTTCTAGGCATGAACTTTGCCTGTGCATACATTTCCTGACTCACAGCTAGCCCTCAGCTAACTTTCCAACCTGCTCCAGTTCACTCAAGTGAGAAAAGCTATTATTGTGTCCTAAACATGCAGAGCTTACTTCCAAAACTGAATTTTCTCATAATCTGAGATAAAAATGTGCCTGCTGCCAGATGCTAATTGTATTCAGTAGAGTAGCAAGAAGAGTCAGACTGCAGTGACATGGACAAGGAGTGGCATATAAGAAATTTCCTGGACTGTCATAGTTCCTCAGGGATGCTCCAAACAAGATGCTTTCATTCTTCTTCCCAAAGAAGGTTTGTGCTATTTTAACGAGGAACAGTCTGTGACTGGAAAAAAAAGAAGATCAAAGTGTGAAATTCAAAGGCAATTCAGTAGGCAAAAGGGTAGCTATCTTATTCAAGTTATCAAAACCTGATGAAATTTCCAATTTTGCATTAAAGACTCAATATAAAACTCACAGAAATCCATCATAATCTTTTCACTCACTTATGTAGCTTTGAACAAAGCTTTTCTCACTCCTTTAAAGTCATTTTTGTGCCTTCTTTGCCCACCTTTAATTCAGCTGTGATATGACATCCATTACAACCAGCATCAATCCAAAAGTGTAATTGCCCTACTGTGGAAAATTGGTAGAAGAGATTAATTAGCATCTTCATATCTCATCTTCTATATAATGACTTTGTCATAACTGAAATTGTCCTTCTCTTATCATATTGTCATTTTTTTCCAGGTTTTAACCGGGTGCTACACTTGAAAAGGTCAATTACGGTAAGTTCAAAAAAATACATGAAAATGAAGATGAACAACTGACATTTAACCTAAGTGATGATACTCTGCTTTTTAACTGTGAGTTTGATTAATTTAAAACCAATTTGGATCCATTCTTTGCTTCATTGCCTGCGCAGTGAAACTCCAAAAATTTGACCCAAGAGAATATAATTCAAGATGGAATAGATGCTTAGTAGATATATATGTCTAACTCTCATAAATTCTCTAAAGTACTGAGCAAAGGAAATTAAATTAAGGGAGTATTTTTTTATTCTTTTCCTCCTTTTTTTTAATAGTTCTTTTTGTTACTGTGTGATATTTCTACCCACAAAGAAAAAAACCAAGCCTGTCTCCTGATGAACATCTCTCTTTGATTTACTGACTCTGCTTTGGCAAGTGTTTGCTTGCATGACAATCTACTGCTGCAAGTGCTGGTAATGAGTAAACGCCTTCTAGTAAAACTATGACATGTTCTAATTGATCCTGGGCTGGAATGACAGCACTATAACTCTGTTTTATTCACTGATGATCTGTTTAAGACCTTACTCTGACATCATTCACTGAAAGTGATATCCTTCCTAAGGTTAACTGAGCGGTTTGCACAATAAGGGAATGTTTAAATTGAGAAGATGCCTCAGGTTTATGTATATTTTTCTTTCTTACGTGCCTTTCCACGGAGTACAGTGATCCACACTTTTTTGTTGTGGATATCTGGAAAATAAATGAGAGATGAGAGTGATAATTCTTAGGGGTTTTTTTTTTGACCTCCCCCGTCCCTTTTCTTCTTAACTGTCTGGCTTCACTTAGCTGCCTCACTGCACTAACTGCTTGACCTACACCCTTGAACAAAAGTCCTTTGGCTTCTCCTTACTATGTTCCTGCATTTTTCTGCAATTCCCAATGCAGTGTTTCTCTTCTAGATGGTACAAATCTTACAGGAACGCTTCCTAAGGCATTGATATTTCCTTATTGAGTCAGTTTGGGTTTGGGTCTCTCCTCTTTCAGCTACTGAACACACATGGTCACCACCACCCATCAGTAAAACCTTTGTGATCAGGCTCAGCAGGTTGCTTCAGCCTGACCTCCTCCCTGTTTGCTGCATTATAAAGAACACTACACTACACCCACCTCTCTGCAGCAAAACTTGTCAGCTTTGAACAGCAGTCTGAACACCAGACCTCAGATGTGTGCTTCTCCATATAATGAATTTGTGGCCTGGCAGTTACAAACAAGGACAGGATATTTAGCCATGTTCTCATACTAAAAAAGCCAAAACCTCTTTTTACACAAATATAAACTGATTATTTTATCACAGTTTGAAAGTATATTCAGTTTTTATTCACAGATGTATGCAGGTATTTTGTGTGCCAACAAATGTCTTGGTCATTCCCCCAATAGGAAAATTACTATATAACGCAAGGATAATAACACAGCTTCATTCAGTTCTCTTCTAGGATATTATCTGGATTCCTTTTATTTCTTTGTTTGTTTATTCATATCTATGTCTCCTAAATATCTTCCAGCAGTAAGCTGCCTACATAATTTTAAACTTTGTTTCAATTGCAGATCATCTCTGAGGTGCAGCACTCTTTTACTGAATGACCTACAGTCTCACCTGTGGTAGATTTGTGCATGCAAGTTGAAGTTCTCCATCATAAGGCAATTATGTAATAAATCTGACTCAAATGGGGTTGTTGCAGCTTCTGTGTGCAGAGTTTAAGTCCTGATATTCTTTTAAAAATTTTTGGCTTAGTCTCTTTTCTCAGATCATTTTTTTCAGTGTCTAATTTTTCTCTCTATTTATCTGTGTACTAATGCACTCCAGGATCCTGTTCCCTACTCTTTTCTGTCTCGTAGGAGGACTGCTTAAGTCTACAGTGTCACAGAGCAGCTAGTAGTATTTAGTGACCTCCTGCTCTATTAGATGGAAATTGATTTTCCTCTGCCAGGCAAGTGAAAAATCTATAATGTGCTCCATCAACTTTGTTTGTGCAGCAGCACTGGCAACTGAAGCTACAGGTGAAGACACAGCTCTTCAGACATCATAAATGACAGTATCTTCTCTCAACATCACAGTAAGCAGACTGCAGTAAAGTATTTCTCCAGCAGCTTGCAGTAGACGTGGTAGGGACCTGCTGGCAGACATTTGTCTGGCAATGTGTGTTGCTGAATTCCTTCAATTTCATTTCACAACTGCAAAGTCTCCTATAAAAAGTTACATTATATGGCCACAAATAATAAAATCTACTTGCAGGCCATTACCGCCAAACTTAATTGGAGAAATACTATCCAAAGAGCTGTGCACAGTGGTGCTCCTGTGGATAGAAAGCCAAAGTTGATACATTCTTCTGAATGCAGCAATTTATCTACTCAGCTGCAGAATTAAATCGTAATAATCAGTATTTATGACAAATCTTTGCAAACAAGTGTTCAATACAATAAGATCAAGTACTGACATATCTTCAGGAATTTTCGATTTCTATCTGGACAGCAGTGTTTTTTGAAAACTCTTTCATTTTAGGGAGGCTGCTCCTGGGTTCAGGATGCATAATTTTACCCCTGTTTTCATCTGTTGCCTGAAACATTGAAACTAGGATTAAGAATGACCAAAAATATCAACACTGCAGCATTACTGTAATGCTCCTTTCTTTGACCTTAATTTCGTTTGCAGAAGCTCAAAACCAATTAGTAGCTGTGGAATATGTTCACCCAGATCCAATACAACATCTTTTTATGTGAGGAAAGGGAATGGAGTGGAAACTTGGTCGCCATAGCTCACCTTGATGGGTGCCTAGCTGTATGAGGTAGGCAGACACCACAGTCTTGGCTGCGGTGTGAGAACCTGCATAGAATAAAATCAAGCTAAAAAAGAAGTTGGAAGTAGAGTATATAGACACATTAACACCAAGGGAAAGCTTCTTTCAACAATGTAGAGAACGTATTTTCTGGGAGCAGTGTCCTCTTTGTTTTTATAGCAAGCTGGATGGAAATTTCCAGGCAGATATACTCATGGCAAAAGAAATTAAAACAGACGTTCACATGATAACAAGGGAGGACAGCCAAAAGACAGCCAGACTGCAGTCACAAAGCAAGTAGGAGTATTGTTTCAGCATAGGAAATTTCTTAATTTATCATAATTTCCAGTGAAAACAACATCAACCAGGGGATAGAAAAGAGTACAGAGAATTGGTAAATTGAGGTTCCAGTTCCTCCAATCAGCTCTTTTGCAATCTAGATAGATGATACAGCCTCAAGACAATTAATGGTAGTATATTTGCATGTAAAATAAGAATATGAATATCCCTCCTCTTTATCTCACAGAAGAGTTTTGAAACATCACATAAACTGTAACTTTCAGGAAAGATAATAAGAACAAAATGTTATTAACATCCTATCACTAGTTCTATTGTGTTTTCATTTTATCTGTTAATGACCATGGTTTCTAGAAATAAAAACTGTGACATTGTGGAAGTCAGGCTTCTCTTTGAGCAGGGCACAGTACGAAAGGACTGCAAGAATTGTCTCGTTCTGTCTGTTATGTCTTTGACTCTCAAGTTTTCTGAAGAGGCAGAGGCCACGAGTGAGCCCTGCAGAGCTGGTAGTTCCTGTGAGGGAGATCCAGCTCCATCATTCTGGAGTTGCACAGAGGCAACTACTCAAGCATGATTGAAGTGTTAAAAACCAGACAAAAGAGAGAGAGGGAATTGTGGCAGACATGAAATTCCCTGCTTTTCAATGCCCAGCTTGTCACCTCCAAAGTTGCTCTTTAAAAAAGTGTGTGCTCATGAGTGTACTTATGGAGATGAGTGCAGATATGAGATACCATAGGCATGGACTAATTATGTCCTGCCTCTATTTCAAAATACATGTCTATACTTAAAAAAAACAAACAAAAAAAGTGTGTCCTTTACTATGTGAATTAGCTAAAAGAGGAAAATACTAACACAGGAAAGATTATTAGAATTTTGAAATTAGTTGAACTTTCAAATTTATGCCTGAAGCAATAACAGGAATTAAAAAACATCATTAATTTTGTATCTGTTAAAATCAGAAGAAAATCCCTACTGAATGGTACTACAATGGTTCATCTAATCAGGAATTCCACCATGACAGTAGCAAAAAGAGCAGTTTATCAGCAAGGGGAAACATATGAGTCTGGATCGTTTTTCAAATTCATTCATCTGTCCTTCTCAACTTCCACAGCCATTTTATTAAGCGCGTGAGATAGTACAAATTCCCTTTAATATCTGCTCATAAATCTGTTCAGGAGTTTGTTCAGAATCTTTTGAAACCACTCTTTCTTCTACCTCTACAAAATTCTGTGGCAGCAGCTCCTAAAGTTCATCAACTTCTCTGTAAAAAGGTATTTTATCCGCCATATTCATCATCTTGTAAGCCTCAGTCAACCTGCCAACACACCTTCTCCTCACCAAATTTAAGATCCAAGGACGTTCAAATCCTTCAAACATGTGGGATACTTCATCCCTTGATTGCGTTTGCTGCCCTTCTCTTCTTCCAACTCTGCTACATCCATCTTGGGATGTGGAGACCAGACCTTGTATTAAATATTCAAGGCATGAATGCCACAGGTTTTAGAGAGGCAAAAAACAACTCTGCCTTTTTCTCAAGATTTTTCCTGACAATACTAAGCATTTTGTTGTCTTCTGTTGGCTACTGATGCATATGGACATATTCATTCCAGAGACTAATCCATGGTGACTCCTCAGCCTCTTCCCAGAGTTTAATTTCAGCAGCAAATGCTTTAGACTTCTTAAATGCAGTCCAACATGGGCAGTTTTTACAGCTGAGATCAGTACTAGCGTGTGTGCTGGTGTGGATTCTCTGCTCCCTGCACCTAAACCAGGCCTTTTTTTCCTGATAAGACCGGCTGGAGAAAGTAGTTCTGCTGTCACTAATCCCTTGCAGGTTTTCTCTTCCTTGCAGGTCACCAGTTCCTTGTGAGCTGCAAGGAAGGGGAGGGGGGAGAGGAATAAGCCTGCTGTTACTGTTGTGTACTGCTGCATTTGGGAGCAAGTACTGACCTTTCTTTTCTTTGGCCTCCTTCCCTCTCTATTTATTCCTCTTCAAGCACAAATCCAGAGTAAGTAGAAAAGAAAATATTGTCTTTCCCAGAGTAGAAGCTGTGGGATAAGTGCTCCCTTCTGTGCTTTTGCCATTTGGTCAAGAGTCACGTCTGTTACAGTTTGCATTTTACATTTGCTGGGCACGTACCAAACATTCTACTTCCCTGAAGTGCATCCTTTCTTTCATTTCCTCTTGGAAGAATTATGTTTTCTCAGTGGAATGCAATAAAGGTGGTGCTTTAAAGATCCTTCCTACCCACTTACAGCTACCTCTATTTTTGTTTTTAATCAGGTCAAACAATTTATTTCCATCCTGCAGGAAGGTAATTGAGGCTTCTGCTTTTTAGGCTTTCTGTTAGAGTTTGCCCCAGGGCTAGTAATAACAAAACAGTAAATAGTGTATTACAGCTCTTACAAGGTTAAAATGCTTATTCTAGTTTGAAATGTCAATGTTTTGCTGTTTCCAGCAGCACAGTGCAAATCCATGACAATGCCTTTTTAAGGTACTAATGTAAAATGTTAAAGGTTGTGTAGCCTGGACAGTTCTTGGCATACAAATCAGATCTGCTAGTAGGAACAATGGGGTAAAACCTCACATTAAACAGACTTTACTAGTTTACAGGAGTTTACTCAACTGCTTCCACAGGAGAAAAATATCCACTGCACTTCCTCATCCATTTGCTACTGCTCTCATTTCAGTTTTCTCATCCCTTCATTACCTCCACAAACAATAGTTTTAATACAAACCTTATGAATTTGAAAGAAATTATGCTTGCTAATGAAAAAAATAATGGTTTTGTAATGATCTAATGGTTAAGTCAGAACAGCTACTCTTATCACATGAGCTAAAAGCCTGCCTGCGATGCCAGTTGCAGCCATGCTTTAGATAAACCCTGACTGTTCTGTGAAAGAAAAACCAGAAAACAAACCTAACCAAAATAGAAAAACAGTAGCAACTATAGAAACCAGCCGTACTATTACATGAATTTAACATACTGAAATACTTTTTTAAAATGGTTGTTGATAAGTTGGTCAGGTTATTGAGTTAAAACACAGTGATTCACCATCAACAGTTATCTGAACCTTCTGGCTGTTGCTCTCTACTTTTAGAACTTTTCTCGACTGCAGCACAATTTCAAAAGTCCTGAACTTGTGTAAAGCTGCACAATTAGGCAATTTTTGAAGAGGAAATTGTGTACCACTGTACAAATTTTGGAGAGGAAATTTTGTACCATTTTGGAACATGATCTGCACAGAAATGAGCAGAACCACAGCTTGGCTTGTCATCTGGGATGTGTCACCATGCCCCAGTTTCAAAATCTAGGTGGCCAGCCTTTCCAATCACTAAGAGATTTACTACATGTGCATATCAAAATCTTTCTGTCTCTTTCATATGCAATAGCCACTCAGCTCTTTTTCAACACTTTTTTCAAGGTTCTGACTCTTTGTCTTTTGTTAGAAGAGAGGGAAAATCCTTCTTTTGTGAGAAATTTACATTGCGCAGCAAACCATCTAAATCATAATATCTAAATCAAAAACTAATTTCTGGGGAGGAGGGCACATCCATATATTGATATATTGATATGCATCAATATTTAAATATCTGTGTATATGTATTCACATATAGATGTTGAATTCCAAAAGAAATGCTAGGACTGTTCAGCTCTAAGTGTAAGGATGTCTTTTAGGACAAAAATGGATAGACAGGCAGAGAGTCAGGAAGAACAAGACCCAGCAAGTGCATGGGTTTCTGAGATACTTGAGACCTGTGCTCTGTAAAACAGAATAGATTAAATAATAGGGAGCACAACCTGAAACAACACTTAAGTCCTGTGCATGGCAAAATCGATTCAAGCCTATAACGAGGAACATGGCTTCTCAGCTCCAAGGTTTTTTGAACTACATTTGAAAACACCTTAAATCTGAAATTCATGGCTTGAACCTGTTTATATAAGTTGAGTCAGATGGAAAAATCAACCACTTCCTTCTTCCTTCCTGCTGTTGAAAAGCAGTCAAACTTTTTGGGCTCTTTTTAATTAAAGTATCTTTGCAGATGTCTTCAAGTCTTTTGTTAAAACTCGACATTTAGAAATGTTTTCTATGAACACAAAAGTAATTTTCAAACAGTTTTATTCAGGCAGAAACATGCTATTTTACTGATATTCAGTTCCTAATTAGTAGTTAAACATCTAAGCTCTTATTTTAAGACAAAGTCAGCTTAATTAAAATGATATCTTCTTCCAAAAACATTTCTCTCGAGAACTAACATCTACTGTTTCTTTTCATTAAAGTTCCAGATGTGCTAACATTTATATATTAAGTCAATATGATATTAAGTGACATTACTACTTTTTAGCTATGAGTTCTGTTAGGCACATTTTTTATGAAGTATTGTACCTGTGTATAAAGGCTGCTTGAATTAAAAACAAGGCGAGCAGTGGGTTACTAAGAATTAAGGACATAGGATTAATAAATCTCACTGCACCTCAGTTTCAAAACCACATTTTCATATTTATGAAAAGCAGATGACCACCTTGAAAGGCAATTCAACACTTTTTATGAAAAGAAATAATGACGAATTAAGAGCTCATATATATAGTATGAAATCCTGAAAATGCTGGTATTTTTTTCCTCCTTTTTTTTTCATTTCCCTGAGTACTCTGAATATTTTTATTCCTGTAGGACAGGAGACTAAGCAAAAGTTTAGAAACAAGAAGTTAATAATTTTCTTAAAGTCAAAACCCACTCAGATTTTCCTTTTTACAGAGGGAAAATAGTGAATGTGACATATTATTATTTCTTCACTATTTCTTTTTTGATAACATTTTCGGTGGAAGAGGGTAGGAGAATAATTTTGCTAACAGAAGATGACAGCAGTTTAAAATATGAGATAGAGTAGAAATTTTTTTTCATTATTTCTTAAAGGAAACAGATTGTCAAAGTTTTTTGTCTGTGCTAACTAGAATATCCATGTAAAAATATTTTCCTAAGTGATTTTTATCACTTTTGATTTCCTAGAATGTTGCTCAGCATATGTTGATTGCAATGTCCTTATGCTAGCTGGAGACAAGGGAGAAGAGACACTCAGTTGTGTTTGTCAGCTATATAGAAACTCCACAGCCTAAAATGTGACTGTCCAGTGTGCAGGTGCCACAGAGCATCTGTGCAGCTACAGTCTGACTCCTGCCCTTGTCCATAGCTTTCCTCTCTGATCAGAATTACTTTGCTCACCTAATTTATGAGATAACTGAGCACTGAGATACCTGGGCTTCAAACAATTCTGGGCAGGTCTTTAAATTACTTTTTTATTTAGCTTTAGGTTCATGGTTATTTCAACAAGTAGTCTTATAATCCCTTAAAAACTACTACTGCCAAAATGGAGAGTTATGCACTCAGATAGAGGCAGTGAATTCTGGATGCAAGAATAAAATTGAGAAGGGCTTGGTATCCGTAGGAGAAGAGGTTCAGTTTCTAATGAAGGCTCAGGATATGTTTTGCAATTTTGGTGAACTGTCTTTGCTGCCCAGATCTCAGAAAGGGCACTACATGATTGTCTCAGGCACAAAATAATTTTATTTCATATCAGCAAATGGCTTTAAATGCTGAAGGCTAGTAGAAATACATTTATTAAATAATATGTAAAGCAAATTAGGAGGTCTGATAGAAAGTGTTCTGTTCTGTATAGCAAGGACACATATATTTTCAGAGTTGCACAAGATTTCACTGCACAATTTCTATTCAAGCCAAAGGGGCTTGTGCATGCCTAATTTCCAGAAAGCTCACAGGAAAATTATTCTAGGGACAGATTATACAGTAGGCCTTAACAGCACTAATAAAAACAGTCATTAAAATCTATACTCATAGTTTGTCACCCATTTTTCATTTACCACAGGACTTTGGACTATCTCTCACTGCTTCTGTCAGAAGGAATTATCCCTGGCCACAGCAAGAAGCTTTAGCACAATATATTTCTTGTCTTCTACAATGTGAGCTTGTTACTCTTGTCACTGCTATATGTAAAGTTTATATGACTTTTTTTACTGCTTTTATTCAAAAATACTGCTCAAGATTGTCATTTTATTTGCTTTAAATTGATTACCCTTGTAAGTCCTCTTCACATGAGCACTGAAGACCTCCGTTTCCACGGGCGGGTTATGGTCATTTCAAAAATAAAGACTCAAAGATCCTTTGAAGCTGAGGAAAAGAGCAACTCCTTACATTAAGTCTAAGCAAGGATGAAAGCATCAACAAGCACCTGCTTCCAGGGTAGACTTTGGTAGACTCCATAGCCTTCTCTAACACCTTATTTTATTTGACAAGTCACTGTTAGCTAAAGATACTGAGGAAATCTTATGATGTCAGGGAAATAATTGGCTGAAATTGCTACTTTCTTGTCTGTCTTAGGAAAGACAGGACATTTGCTGAAACTGGGGTTCTTGACCTACTTCAGGTAAGCATCTGCCCATGGTAACAGGAAAGCTTCATTTTCCAGTGTCACTTCTTTTTGAATATTTTTGGTTTTGTGTTATTCACGGTGTGCATCTCAGAAGAAAAATTTTCTGGGACGTTTTATGTCTTTTTTTTCTTTGAGATAAAAACCATGGAAAATTAGGGGACAGCTTACTACTGTTCTTAATAAGCAGCAGGGCCTGTCTTCAGTGCTGTTTACAAGTTTCTTGTGGACTGTTACTTTCCTCAAATCCAACTTTCATGCTCTTTCACATATTGGATTTTTGTTATTTTTTTTTGTTTTCATCTTGATAGCATTGTGGTTGTCTGGATATCCTATTTAATCCTTTTTTGCTTCATTGCTTTTATATCCTCCCTCACTCTTCTCTCTCTCATCTTTTTTCTTCAGCACCTTTTTCTCTCATCACCCTATTCTCTTATTGTCCCATGCTTTTGTTCCTTCTCTCATTTCAAGATCATTGTTTTTCTGTCTTGCCCATTGTACATTATTATTGCGCCTTTAAATGCAAGGAAAATTAATTAATAATATGATTATGCTTCAGCCTGTGCGTATTTGCACATATGTAAATATAAATAATAAAAGTTATGTATTAGCAGTATCATTTAATATGTTTATCATGGTACTAAGGTGGTAGAATTTACAGCCTGGTGTGTGTAACTACTGAGGCATGGTTTCTCCCTCTCAGGTTGTCTTCCAAAATTGCCTGAACAATCCTGTCTCGCCCCCTTTAGGGCACTTTTCACCTTAGCAGCAAAAGGATGAGAGCTGTGGTGAATGCAGAGCTGCTGTGCAAAGACTGCTGAAGAACAGAGACCTCTCCTGCTCCGGCTACTGAAGAAATGAGAGTAAACACACAAGGCTGTGCCTTGTCAGCCTGCAGCATTGCTTGTGTAAAAGTGCTCATTTACAGCACTGAGGGGTTCTCTGAGATGCACACTTTTCATGAAGCAGAGACTAATGGGGAAATGATAGAGGATGAAGAAAACAAGTGTGTCCTTGATCTTGTTTTTGCTGCCATCAGAAGATTCTCCTACAGGCTTCAAACACAACAGCAAAAAAGGGACTATAGATATTTAAAAGGGAGAGGTGACTGTTTATTTGTTGACATAAGCAGAGTAGAGAAACCAATAAAATCTTAAAAGCTTGGAACGAACTGAAGAATTCTTGATTTTATTTAAAACTTTTTTTAACATGTTTTTCCTGTTTCATTGTCCTTTCTTTGTAGAGTTATGGATAAAGCAGGAATGGTGAGGTTGCACTGAATGTGCCAAAACTGATGACAGTTCAAAGAAATTTCAGTCCTTTGCAGGCATAACTTTAACGAGTGTGATGCCTTGACTCCTCCACTGTCTCATGATTGCATCTTCTGTCTAAAGTGTGGTCTAATTTGTTCTATGTAAGATAGGCTGTGCCTGTGTAGCTCAGAATATGTAGTCCCTGCTGCAAGTTACTGTACCCTGCACTGGCAAAAAGTCAAATGTCTCCCAATGATTAAATAGATGATACCTTCAGCAGTTCTCCTAGGAGCAAGGCATACAAGCACAAAAGAGGTGGTGAACAGAGTAGAGTGGCAGGGAGCACATGGTAGGAAGGCAATTCACTGATCCTAGATAATAACATTGTGTTAAAATGTCAGTCAAGGTTTTAGATTGCCCCATGTAAATCTCACATCTGTCTGAGACCATCACGACCTCTAATCTCAACCTGGTGTACCTAAATGGCCTCAATAGGAAGTTATTGGCTGATCTAGGGTGAAAAACCTACTTCTTATTTGAGTTTAAAGTGATTGCTACTGATGTGGTCCCATGAAGAAAGGTAGGTCCATAGTAGTTAAGTCTCTTGACAAAACTGCTTTTCCTTTTTTTTCTGCAAATTCTAAGACAAAATAAATTATGGTACCTGTCTCTAATATGTGACAGCTAATAAAACTGATTATTTTAATGAAAAATTATAGTTGGGGATTAATTGCTCACAGAAATGTTAATAAAGATTGAGTTTAGTACTAATCCAATTCTATGAGGTTTGGAAAGCTGTTAATCTGAACTCGGAAGCCAAAAGAAAGATTGCGTTGTGTTGCTGGGTTCAGGTTGTTTTACCTACCACAAACATCACAAAGTGTGTAGAATATCTCTTAACACTGAAAATTCAATTCCCAGTAAGTCTCAAGGCCGGGTTGGACACGGCTCTGAGCAACCTTTTCTAACGAAAGGTGTCCCTGCCCACATCAGGGGGATCAGAAGTAGATGATCTTTAAGCTCCCTTCCAACCCAGGCCATTCTATGATTGTATGATTCTATGAAGCCGGGGCTGTACCTACTGGATATTTGTTCCTGGTTTTTTTCTTTTTTTATTAGAATTTTTTTATACCCTCTCACGTCATTATACTAATAACTAGCCATTTTCTACTGTAACAGGTTCAGGTTCCTTGATGCTAATTGGACATGATGCAAAATTTTGTCAGAGAAGGAGATAATTAGGATGCATCATTAGCTTCTGCGGTGCCTATATTCATTAAACTGTATTTCCCTCCTTCTTTGCAAATTATGACCTTATTTATGGTCGTTTCTCCTTGGGCTTTTCTCTGTGATGTTCCCAACACATCGCACTGGTTGCAAAATGGTTTGAATTTTTGTTGATTTTTCAATATCTTAAAAGCACTTGGAATCTCATGGGATACAGGCTCCAGAGAAAAGTATAAAAACAAACTTACCTTGTTGAACTAGCTAAAGCACAGCTGCCTGAAAGCATCATGCAGTGGATCAGTAAGTATTTAGCTCAAATTTTCTCTACAAACATTGCCACGCAATCCAGATACGATACATGCTGATCTTTGTGCCTCAAGCAGTCCAGCTTGCAATTCCACAGTAGATTTTAGAATGTTACTTCTAGTCAGAGGAAAAAAAAGCAACAACAGTAAATACAGAAACCAAATGGATTTGTATTTTTAGAATGAAGCCTTATTCTGTGAAATCCAAAGTATCAACTTCACAGGATTCATAATCTATTTTTTTAACAGTTTCTGGGATTTAAGTTCCTCATGAGCAACTCCAAGAAATCTTCAACTTTCCAAGGAGTAACTCAGCATTCTTCTGGTAGTAGATTTTTTATTTTTCTTCTTGTAAGATTTGTGGAAAGGAATTTCTTTAATGCTAGGGTTATATGGGACTGTCCTTTCTCTAAGTAGCATAAATCCTGTCTCGACTCAGTTTCCCTTTGTGCTTTGATTCTTTTCCTTCACCTTAGGCAAATAAACCTAAATAGTATAATAGATCAATATTTCTGAGAAAAAGACTAAGCTTAATATGTTGACTGACTGAATTGTTGGTTGACTGAATCTTAGTATATTGACTTCCATGCCGGACTATGCTACTTAGCTGTAAATAACCCCTTTTTTATGGTGGTAAAGCAGAGTATGCAAGTTTAATCCTCTCATTAAGAGACAAACTTGAAACCATCTTTCAAGGACTAATTAATAAACATCTTTGAAAATCACTATAATAAATAAAACTATTATAAAATGTACAGCTATGAATATTTATGCAAATATGTGTTCAAGAAAAGAAATGAGAAGAAAGTGTTTTGGGGTGGGTTGACCCCATGTTATTTTGCATGGGAACAGAGTCTCGAGAAGAGCAAACTCATCTTTTACTTCTACGAGGCATCTCTTAGTGACTATCATTGTTCAGTCAGAGCATTTTTGGCACAAAAAAGAAATGACTGAAGGAGGGAAGAACTACAGAAAGACTGCTACAAAGAGGTGAAGATCAATCTCCTTTCTGTAGTTGTAGATCACGCAAGAAACAACGGACTTTGGCCACACCAAGGCATTCAGGTAAGGCACTGGCTAGGTAGGATCCTCCTCAAAATGTGGATAATGAAGTCCAAGGAACTACTTCATTGGGAGATTGCAGAACTCCTGTCACTCAAGGTTTCTAACAGCAGTTTATGCAGAAGCCTGCCAAAAATGAATTTGCCATAGAATGGACTTGGTGAACAATTGAGATTCCTTGGACCTAGTTTTTTATGTCTTCCCTTTTCTTTGTGCTTCTTCCAGCTGATACATACTGGAGGCTACAACCTTACCTCTACCTTACAGCAGAAACCAAACTAGCCAAAGTTGTAGGGAAAATCTGGGATTATCAGTATTTGGAGAGGGGGAAAAAAGGATTAAAAATTACTGATGTCTTTATTTATTTTGCAGAAACTTTGACTATTATAAACAAGTCATAAATTGAAAATTTCGGGAGTATGCATTGCTTTTTCCCTGCAAAACAAAGACTAAATTCATTCCCCCAGTTGGATAGAGAATAAAAGTGGTAGAATATTTAAGTGGTACCGATGGATTTGGCAGGAAGGAAGGATGGATCTTTCACATTGTGCAACAACATTTATGGGACTTAGAAGGAGATTGGTAATATGGAGGTGGGAGACAAACAAGCAAAGATAAACAGGCCCAGAGACTCATCAAAGACAGCATGATTGTCCACCTGACAGAGAGGGCTGGAAGTGGCACTTTCTTTGAAATAAGAGATGATGAAAGGAGAAGATGAGTTTTGCTTTTTTTGCTTTTTTTCAAGAGTTGTTCCACTCTTCATAATAGCTGCAGTTTCTCTGCCTGTGTCAGTCTGTACTCTAGACGGTTTTCCTGAGCCGTAAGTGCTCAGTTGGGTTTGCAATGTCCTTCTGTCTCTAGACTTCTCAACGACACTCAGGGAATAATAGCCTGGACAAGAAAAATGGAGAAACCTTGCAAGAGAGCAAGTACCAACAAATCAGGTTCATGTAGGTAAATCATGTCTATTCTGTCATAAGAAGCAGAAAAATTCCTCAATGTTTGCATATTAGAAAATAAAAAAAACAGAACAGACAAATTTTGGGGATGGAAGCAATGTGGGAGAGGGACTATGAGAGGAACACAAAGATCAGTGTTGTCATATTTGATTTATGATTGCAGCAAAAAGGCATAAAAAGACCCAAGGGGGAGAAGGAGAGTGGGAGTCTAGACAAAAGGAATGGAGGTCAGAGAATAAAGAGCCTGCAGAAAAGTAGAGTTGGTATATTCATATTTTTTTGTCTGCTCTTTGCTTAGATGTATTAAAGTCTCAGCAACCAGATCCACTCTGAGTGGTTGTGCTGGACAACATGAACCCTGAAGATCACTTCCAACATAAATAATTTTATGATTATAATAAAGCAACTTCAAAAGGTATTATTTCTCTGTTAAGAACATACTGCTTCTCTCTTCTCAGAGTTACAGTTAGTGATAAACAATCCCATAATGCATACCTAGCAACTCTTCTCTTTCTTGTCAGGTTCAGGCAGCACATTTAGATGTGCTTTCCATTCCATTGAACCCTGCCAGGTATGATTCTGTCCACAGAAGAGCAACATTAGCCAGAACCCAACTTAACCTGGTCTAGTGATGTGACCTGATCCCACCTTGCAGCACCAGGACAAAAGACAGGTAAATGCAGACCCTATTTCCATGTCACTAATGTTTGATTCATATTCTTGCACAGTTGCACAAGTTTCGTGCTGAGGGGAAGTTGGAGGTAATTCACTTTGTTTCACCTTCACAATGAATTCCAGCAATGTGGAACATCTTAGTTTCTGGAAATATGTTTAAATTCTGTTTAAATTCTCATAAATCCTTCTAAAAGTAAAGATTATGAAACTGCAACTTGGGGCCATTATGGCAGACGCTTTAAATTAATGTAATTGGCCATGCTCTTAGTTCTTTCATATGAGCAGAATACAAAAATTGTCTTAAAAGGGGCATAAGTGCTTGTCAAGGGCACCCCATGCTTGAAAAATGTTTCCTTTGTCAGTGTGAACAAAGATGATGGCATGAAGGATTGAAAACATAGAGGTCACAAGTACCCCTTAGCTAGAGGCTCAACTATTACCCTGAGAGGCATAGGATAAAGTTGCAGGTGTAATAAAATGCTGGTACAAAGCTCCCATTTAAGGCAAGTGGCATTTGGTCACTAGGGAAGTAGTTGTCCCTGTAGTGGATTTATTTTTCTGGAGTGATAGAATTTTTATCACTTTCTGTTTCATCTTGGAAAAGGAGGATAATGTTTCATGAAGGAGATAATGAAAACCATCTAGGGAGCCATCAGACAAATAAACTTCTAGAAGCTGCATTAAAAAAAAGTTCCATCTCTGCTTGCCTCTTATATGTGTGAATCACAGTTTTACCACCTCCTTTGAGAAATGACAGATTTAATATATGCTCCATCTAAGCAACAGATGTGTGTGTAACACAAAAAGGTGTGGAGGGAGATTTGTTAGAAATAAAACTGCTCAGTGGAAGAGAAAATATTTGTACATAAATTTCAAAGGCTCGTTTCGGCAGAAAATTTCAGGCTTTCCAGGCAAAGCCTAATAGTAGTCACTACTGTCAAGAGAATCAATGTGATGTAGGTATATGGAACAGTAAATAGGTACAATTGCAGTTCAGATGCATCTTTACCTAACACATTCCAATATTTTCATATATATAATGCTTGTTTTTAAAGTTGCATAATTATAAAAGACAACTAAATTCACTCCTAGACAGTGTCAGGAAACCTGGAAAAAATTTAAATTCTCTAGTCTTGAAATGAACAATTAAATTCCATGAAAGGAAAAAAAATCTTGAAAGCAGAGAAGTGTAACAAACACTCTGAAAAGAGATATGATCACATAAAACACAATTAGGAAAAAAAAAGAAAATTTGGAAAAGGAATGAATACAAATAAATGGATTGGAATGACATGAGGTGCAGTGGAAAACACTGAAACTTGCGAAAACTTTACACACAGAAATCTCAAAACCAAGGAACAAAATGAAACGAAGAGATAGGGGAACAAACTGATTAAATAAAAGGCCAAATAAAAAAAAATTGAAAAAAAGTTAAAATAATAAAATGGAATGAGATAACATGAAGTCCATGGAAACGGACCAAACCTTGCCAAATAGATCCTCACAGAAATTGCGAGATTCATATCCCTTCATGAAATGAAGAATTTCCTTTCATAAAAGGAAATAAAATTTTGAAATCAGAGAAGAAAACACTCTGGAAAGGATATATGATAAAATCAAATTCAGACAGAAAAACACTGAAAATTGGGAAATGGAGTGACTATAACCTAATGGATTTGGATGAAATGAGGTGCAGTGAAAAGGACTGAATCTTGCCAAAATTATGCTTGCTGAAAACCTCCAATAAGACAACAAAGTCAAAGAAAGACACAGCATAAGTAATTGATGAATTTAATAGCTAAAAAAAAAAAAAAAGGAGAAAATTCTTCTTTGAAATGAAAACAATGAAATGGCATGGGATGATACGAAGTGCAGCAAAATGGACAAAAACCTCACTAAATTCATCCTCATTGAAATCGCAAGACTTCATTTCCTCTTATGAAATGAAGAATTTGCTTTCATGAAAGGAAATGAAATTTTGAAATCAGAGAAGAAATGTAATAAACATACTAGAAAGGAGATATGATAAGATCAAGCGCAAGTGGAAAAAAATGAAAATTGGGAAATGGAGGGATGACAACCAAAAGGATTGAGACAAAATGAGAAGCAATGAAAAGGACCAAATCTTGCTAAAATTAAACAAATTTAACTCTGGAAACTCGTAAACTAAGCGAAACAAAGAGGCAAGCAAACAAAAAAGGTAAATTGAAATTCTTAAAAAAAAAAAAAAGACAAAATCCCATTCTGAAGTGAAAACAAGGAAAAGGCATGGTATGCCATGAAGTGCAGGGAAATGGACCAAACCATGCTGAATTGATCCTCACTGAAATCGCAAGATTTCATTTCCTTTCATGAGATGAATTTCTTCATCTTGAGTGAAATCTTGATATCAGAGAACAAAGTGAAACAAATGATATGAGTGCACTTCCAATGAAATTAAATTCCATGGAAAGAAATAAAAGAAAATTCAGAATTGTAATCACATGTAATTAGATGACATGAAGTGCTCCTGTTCTGCACAGCTTTTGTAGTTTCAGTGTCCCTGGAGGTCTAGGGTTTGTGGTTTCCCAGTGCCTGAACCTAAGCAGAACAGTAAAAGCTCCAATTTGCTGAGGTGCACATGGGTGGTACCGAGCAGAAAGGTGTGGAGGAAGCCACGTTGGGGCAGTGCCGTGCTCCCCTTGGCATGCGTTCTGTAGTGTCAGGGTACCTTGAGCTCTGGGCTTTGTGTTTTTCTCAACCCAAACCCTAAGTGGAACCCTAAGCAGAGCACTAAAAGCTGCGTTTTGCTGAAGGAGGTGTTGAGCAGAAAGGAGTGGAAGGAACAATGTCAGGGTAGAGCCGTGCTCCTGTTGGCGTGCCTTTTGTACCTGTAGCATCCCTGGAGCTCTCAGTTTTTGGTTTTCCCAACCCTAACCTTAAGCATAACCCTAACTCTAAGCGGAACAGTGAAATCAGCCTTTTGCTGAGGCTGAGTGCCAAGGAGAAAACTGTGGAGGGAGCGACGCCATACTACCCTTAGCATGTCTTTTTTTGTCTTGTCAGGGTGCCTGGAGCTCTGGGTTTTGTGGTTTTCTCAGCCTGAAGCTTAAGCATAACCCTAACCCAAGCAGTAAAAGCAGCTTTTTGCTGTGGCTGAGATGCCCTGCATGTGGGTGGTTCCAAGGGAGCAAGGTGTGGAAGGAGTAATGATGGGACAGTGCTGTGCTCCCCTTGGCATGCCATTTGTGGTTGCGGTGTCATTGGAGCTCTGGGCTTTGTGGTTTTTTCAAGCCTAAACCTAAGCAGAGCAGTAAAAGCAGCCTCTTGCTGAGGTTCCTAGCACGTGGGTCATGCCAAGAAGAAAGGTTTAGAGGGAGCAATCTTTGAGCAGTGAGGTGTTCTTCCTCACAGTGTAATGGACCAAACCTTGCTGAAATGATTCTCATTGAAATCCCCAAATCAGGGAACAAAGTGAAATGAGACAGAAGAAGACACTGATGTAATTAGATACCATTTAAAAACAAAATTTGATATTAAATGCTATTAAAGGGGAAAAAAAGGAAGTATAAAGTGAGGAGAATGAAGTGGAATGGGATGACATGAAGTGGAATGAAGTGCCTTGATAAAGAAAGATTACTGTTCCTACTGAAGGGGCATAGAACAGCTCACAGAGAAGGAAAACGAGAGATGGAGAGAAAACTAGAAAACAAGAACAACATTTCCCCTTCACCTCAGGGCGCCCCGTATTTGTCGGTCTGGCAGACGCGGGTGCGTGCTGCGAGCCGCGCTCAGCCTGCGCGGCTCCGGTGACCCGCGGGGCGCGTTTTCCAAGCGGCGGCGAGCAGCCTGTCTCCGGCGCTCGCCAACACGGAGCGGCTGCTGCCAGGCAGCGCCGGCATCACGGTGGCGTCTGTCCCGTCGGGGAAACAGCGGAGTCCCAGGTTTTCGCGGCGACCAGCTGTCTAGGGGAAGAGACTAAGCAGGACAGAACAGGCGCGGACAGGACAGACAGCCAGGGAAGAAGCAGCATCACAGGGAGAAAGACGAGGAGGTGGGGAGCCCTGACCATCCTGGCGAGCCTTCTCTCCGTGCAAGAAAACCAGAAAACAGCGTCCTCAGGGGTGTGCCGCAGGTAACTCTGCTTTGATGTGCCAAGGCTCCTCCCACAGCCCAATTTACGAGGCATTTTTTCCCGGGCTAGAACCGGTGATCTACCCCATCTACGAGGGGCAGTCTCTTGCAGCCCAGCCGTGCGAGCTCTCTCCCCCCTGATGGGCTGTCAGACGAAGTCTGCCCGGGGGCTGGGATCCCCTCCATCATGTGTACAGCTCCGAGAGTAAGTTTCCACTTCATCTATGCCTCCACCTATGTTAATAATGGCATAAATGAAAATCAAATTAGTCTCTCCACGAATGGGTGGCGCCAAGGAGCAAGGTGCAGAGGGAGCAGCGTTGGGGCTGAGCCATGCGCCCCTTGGCATGTTAGTAGTTGCAGTGTCCTTGGAACTCCGGGCTTAGTGCTGTCTGAGACAAAGGTTTATTGTGGTTTTCTGAAATGACGTGAAAACAAAAAAAACAGAATAGGATGACACAAAGTTCACAGAAATGGACCAAATCTTGCCGAATAGATCCTCATTGAAATCGCGAGATTTCATTTCCTTTCATGGAATGAAGAAACGTTTTTGCATTTCATTTCATTTCATTTCATTAGTTTCACCTCCTGTCTCTTTGTTTGACTTCATTCCCTGATTTTGAGATTTCAGTGCATATAATTTTGGCAAGTTTCAGTGTTTTTCACTGCACCTCATGTCATCCCAATCAATTTTGTAGAATTCAGTCCATTTCCAAATTTTCTTTTTTTTTCACTTGCATTTATTTATCATATTTCCTTTCCAGTGTGTTTGCTACACTTTCTTCTCTGATTTCAAGATGTCATTTCCTTTCACAAAATGAAATTATTCATTTCATGGAAGGAAATGAAGTCTTGGGATTTCAATGAGGATCAATTCAACAAGGTTTGGTCCATTTCCCTGTACTGCATATCATCCATGCAATTTTACTGTTTTCATTTCAGAGCAAAATTTTTTTTTTCTTTAATTTTCTTTTTTCCTTTTTTTTTTGTTTTTGCATTTCATCATTTTTTTTCTCCTTTCTCTTCATTTGACTTCATTCCCTGATTTCAAGATTTTTGTGAGTATAATTTTTATCCTTTTTTCTGCTCCTCATTTAATCTCAATCCAAATGTTCTTTTTTTTCAGTTGGATTTTATTATATCCTATCTCCTTTCCAGAGTGTGTATTACACTTTGTTCTCTGATTTCAAGATTTCATTTCCTTTCATGAAAGGAAATGAAATCTTGCTATTTCAATGGGGATCAATTTGGCAGGGTTTGGTCCATTTCCCTGCACTTCATGTCATCCCATGCCATTTTATTGTTTTCACCTTCATGCAGAATTGGGGTTTTTTTAGCATTTAATTTCTTCAATTTCTTCTCCTATCTTTTTGTTTGACTTTGTTCCCTGATTGGGGGATTTCAGTAAATATAATACTAGCAAATTTCTGTCATCTTCACTGCACTTTATTTCATCTTAATCTATTTCATTATTCCACTTCCAAATTTTCTTTTTTTTTTTTTAATTGCACTTGATTTTTTCATTTCTCTTTTCCAGAGTGCTTGTTACACTTTGTTCTCTGATTTCAAGATTTCATTTCCTTTCATGAAAGGAAATTCTGTAAATTCTAGTGTCTCTAAAAGTAACAGTTTTGAATTTAAAATATAATTTTGAGCCTAAAAACCCATATTATTTCAAACTTCATCTGTAGTTTCCAAGTTAAATGCCTGCCTTTTGCAAGGAATCAGTAAATTCTTGATTTATTAAGAAAGAAATTTAGCATTCCTGATACTTCAGTTCCTAAAGCAAGTATTTAGATTTAGGTGCCTGATAGTAACTTTATGTGAAAAGCTGTGAAACTGAACAGAGATGTTCAGGGTTCCATGTCTTTGTAAGGATGTACTGGGATTTCTAAGACCAGTCTGACCAGGGAGAGCAATGGATATTGTCTACCTTGACTTCAGTAAGGCTTTCAACACTATCTCTCAAGAAATCCTCTTGGGCAAGCTGCAGAAGTGTGGGTTGTATGAAGGGAGAGTGGAAGGGACTGTAAACTGGCTAAGTGATACAACCCAGGGGGTCATGATCAGTGTCACAGTCTAGTTAGAGGCTTGCGCTAGAAGTGTCAATACTAAGGCTCAATACTGGGCCCAGTATTGTTTATTATTATTGTTTAACTTTTCATCAGTGACTTGGCTGAAGGGGCAGATGTCTCCTCAGGAGGCTCACTGATGACACAAAGCTGGAGGAGTGTCCGATACTGCAGAGGGCTGTGCAGCCCTTCAGAGGGACCTGGACAGGCTGGAGAGATGGATGGGGAGGAACCTTCTGAAATTCAACAAAGGCAAGTGCAGGATGCTGCACCTGGGGAAGAATAATTCCAGACACCAGCACAGGCTGTGTCTGAGTGCTGTAAGCAGCACTACAGCAAAGGACCTTGGGGCCCCAGTGGAGAACAAGCTGTCCATGAGCCAGCAGCGTCCCTGTGGCCAAGAAGGTCGGTTGTGTCCTGAGGTGCATTAGGAGTAACATTGCCACCAGGTCAAGGAAGGTGATCCTGCCCCTCTGCTCAGCCCTAGTGAGGTGCATCTGGAGTGCTGTGTCAGGTTCTGGGCTCCTCAGTGCAAGAGCAACATGGGGCTCCTGAAGAAATTCCATTGGACAACAAAGGTGATTAAGGGACTGGAGCATGTCTCTTTTGAGGAAAGGCTGAGGGACCTGGGCCTGTTCAGCCTCAAGAATAGGCAACCAAGAGAGTACCTCATCAATGTCTGTAAATCTGAAGGAAGGGTGTCAAGAGGATAGATCCAAGCTCTTCTTGGCAGTGCCAAGCAACAGGGTAAGAGGCAATGGGCAGAAACTGGTGCCCTGGGAGTTTCCCCTAAACATAAGGAAGAACTTCTTTACTATGCAGGTGACCAAGCACTGGAGCAGATTGTCCAGAAAGGTTCTGGAGTCTCCCTTACTGGAGATATTCAAGAACCATCTGGACACAATCCTGTGCTAGGTGCTCTGGGATAACTGCTTGAGCAGGGAGGCTGGACCACATGACCCACTGTGGTCATTTCCAATCTGACTCCTTCTGTCATTCTGTAATTCTGACTATGCTCCTTCTACAGCAACATCAATTTACATTGAAATATTTGTTAAAAGCTTATAAGCAAGGATTAAGTAGTCAGTATTTTCCAGTGCTTTTCTTGTTGAACCAATGATTGACAGTGGGATTTCTTCTTTTTCTTCCTTTTCTGTAAGATAGTAACTAATAAATGCATTCATGAGAATAGTACTTTTGCTTCATTTGTTTCCTGCCTGCTTTGTTCTTAGATGATTTGTCACCACTGCTTTTAAAGTAAAAGATTCACTTGCTACAGAAGTTGAGGCCTGAGCTGTTTTCGCTGAAAGAAAATAGCTAGCAAGATGCAGAAGATGACACTTTTGACCTTGGAAAAATTCTGTTGTCTAAATTAAGTTTTCAAACAGAAGTAGGTCAATTACACAATAACAATATACTCATATTCACATCCTAACTGGTTGTTAATGCAACTGTGATCTATTGAGGAGCATTTCTTCCCACTGTAATTTACAAAACTTAAATATTAGATGCGGCCATCCATTTGGAATTAAATACTTCTTTTATTTGGTAGTTTATACAGATATCTCAAAGAGCAAATGTCAAAGTTGAAAGAAGAAGGAATAATCACATTTCTTGTCTTTATCTTCCTCCAAACTCTTGCATCTAACATGGGATCAGTGAGATAGTGGACTTGACATTGAGAGTTCGCAGTTTGTGGTGTGGTGGCAAAGCCATGGATTAGGGAAGAGGTTGGATCTCTGTTAGCTTTCTTGGGGAGCTGTGTGTGCAGTGACAGTGTGTATGCTGGCCATGCTTGTCTCAGCACGAGAGAAAACATGTCAGGTGAACTCTTGTGTTTAGTATGTCCAGGAGAGGAAAATCTGTAATCCCCAAAATGTGGTGGCAGGGAGTGATGACCTCAGCACTGAGGAAAATTCCTGGGAAGTGGAGAGCACAGCAGATATTCCTCCAAACCAGCTGCTGAGTGGGCAGAAAACAAACCTGAGAGAAAGAAGTTCTCTTTCTTCAGTATGCAATAAAGATGGTTATAGATTTTATTTATTTCTATCGTCTTTAGTCTTGCTGGCTTCCTCGCCCCACCCACCCCTCTCAAATTCAAATTTTCCCTTCACTTCATATTCTAATAAGACTTGGAATTTAAGCTTAAAAGCTTTTTCTTTGGAGGACTTATAACGGAAAAATCTTAGGCAGGTCCACTACATAGTTCCAGTTCAAAGGCTTCTGTCTCTACATGACACAATATATGGTTATTTGTGACCAGACACGAACAGTTTGGTGGATCTTAAACTTCAGGGAAGCATGTCTGACTTTATGTGATTTTTGTACCCATTTAACAAAATTATGTGGCTTGAATTCAGGTTTACCAAGATGATTCCAGCTTGGTGGATATAATGTGAACTTGAACTTCCATGCAGATAAGTATAGAAATAGTGCCTATCTTCACGACATTAAGAAATCTTTTTCCTCTTAAATCTGTCAAAGACTTGTGGGTGAAAATACATTCTTTTCTTTCACAGTGCTTGGAGTTCTGAATTGCATGAAGCCACTGCATTGAACATTGGCATAAAGTTGGTTTGGCAGTCAGCTGCAAGGGAAAACACAGTGGTCCAAATACTGTACTGTTGAAATCAAAGATGCTTACATTGTGTTCGTTTTTATAGCCATAGTTTTTACCTCTTCCAGTCATAAGTGACACCCCTAAGGAGTTCTATTTGAGGAAAAAGTCATGCTCTTTGAGGTCTTATTATCTAGAATTAGCTTTAAGACGAAACAAGCCACCTGCAGCATGACTACTCTTGAAAGTTCTCTGTGTTCGTGTGAGAACAAAACAGTTCATCAATTCAGCCTTGTAATTCCTTGTTAAACCACTTCCTTTCATAACACTACCTGCAGAACACAGTGTTTCAAATTAACATTTAGAATTTTGAGCAGAGATTTCACAAAGCATTTCTCAGATGTTAATCTGCATGTCTGGATTAATTCTTTTTCTTGCTGTACAGGTAATCTTTCATGGAAAGTACTGAAATTACAGATTTTAGTTATTTTTAGGTCTAATCCCTACAACTCTTCCCTCTTTGCTTTAACATCTATCTTGCTGCTTTATGGTGCTATTTATAGAGTGTCAATGCATAGTGTAAAGGAAATATCTGTCAGTGCTGCAGTATTTGCAATGCTTTCTCTGTACCTGCTCCTGCAAATATATTTTCAGCCATGCAGTGAACTGTGAAGAGTGTTTGTGGGTGCAAGGATGGCTGTAGCTTCATCTAAGCAGATGTTCTTCCTCGGGTATCCTGGAGTGGCCTGAACTGCTGCTTCAGGGCTCTACCAAGCAGCACTGAAGAGAGGAGGCTGAAAGCAGTGCAGCCCTGAAGGGCTGAGTGCTTGACAACATTGGTCTGGACATAAAGCCAGTGACCCAGTCCTTCTCTCAGATATTTGCCAGCAAATGTCACCACCAGCTCTGTCCAGGAGATAGTTACCAACAATAACTACTAGCTGAATTACGGGGCATTTTAGGATGGAGGGGATATCTGGCAATCACCTAGTGCTTAAAACAGGTCAGCTAGAGTAGGTTGCCCAGGACTGTTGGGTTAGCCCAGGTTTTGGGTTTTTTAAATATCTCCATGAATGGAAATTCCATAGCCTCTCTGGAAAACTTTTTCCTGTATTTGCCCTCAAAGTAAGAAGAGTGGGGGGATTATGTTCAGATGGAATTTCCTGTGTTTATATTTTGATGGGTTTTTTTAAAAAAACTATGCCTCTTGTACTGTCGCTGGGCACCATTGAGACAATTCTACCTCCCTCTTCCTCATTCCCAGCTTTCATGTGTACAGATAGATAAGGTCCCCTTAAGTCTGCTTTTGTCCAGGCAGAACAGTCCCAGCTCTCTCAGTCTTTCTTCATGCAGCAGATGCTTCAGTCCTCTAATAACCTTTGTGGCCTTTTGCCGGACTTGCTCCAGTAGGTCCATGTCTCCTGTTCTGAGGAGCCCAGAACTGGCCCTGCCTTCTGTGTGTGGCCTCACCAGTACTGAGCAGAGAGGGCGAATCACTTCCCTGAAACTGCTTGAAATGTGCTTCCTAGGGCAGCTCAAGACACTGCTGGTATTCTTCGCTATGAGGATGAGACTTGGTTTGAGTCTAGTAGACCTATTGTCATAAATGTGGTGGAAATATGAGGTTCTACAAAAGTGCTAATATTCATATTTATGAATGTTGACAAAAATTGCCAGACTAGAATACCAGAGCAGATGCCATGAAAAGTCCATTCGTGCCTGTCTTTTCCTGCCTCTTTCCCACATGCTTCAATCTTATATGTTCATCAGCATAAAGTCTAATGCATTGTGATGTTGAAAGCCCTTGCAAATGGAATATTTTCATTTATGCCCTATTACAGTTTCCTTGATCAGGTCGGGAAGGAGTTAAAAATCTATTTGCTCTCACAGTTACATGAGATCTTAAAGAAAATTTCAAGTCCATTCTTCTGCCTAGAGCAATTGTTCATAGATGTGTCATTCCTGATGTGCTTTTCTAATATTTTTTTAAGGACTTCCAGTGATGGAGACAGGAACATTTCCCCAGGCAATCTTTACTATTGGTTCTACAGAATCATTATGGCTGCTGAGGTCCAGCATCTAATGAGGTTTCTTCCTTGACACATCTTAGGCCTTATTGTCTGTCTTACCAATGTCCTTCCTTGACATCACACGTGTTTGTGTGTTTGTTTATGTTAAGAGCATATGTTTATGCTTTATGTTCTCTTCCTTGATACTTTATTTAAGCTAAACTGCAGACAGAGCCCTAATTAGACCTGAATTGATAGGCCCAGAGCTCCACCAAGCTCATAGTACCTACTTACACAAAACCATCTGATAGAGATGTCAAACTACACCATGTAGGGTATGTGCAAGAGTAACTGCCCTCAGTCTCTGAAAGAGGAAACAAAAGAAAAGGAATGCATGCTGTATTTCAAATTGAATGAAGATCCAAAATAAATCAGGTACAAACTTAAACATGAAGGGTTTTCTTTCAGACTCATATGTGAATTATGGAAATGAGAAATGGAATGGAAGATGTGGAGTATCAGGTAAGCATGCCAGCAAGTTAATGGGGGCTAGAGCCTGAGGATTACAGAAGCTGGGAAAAAGATCACAGTGCAGGAAAAAGGATGCAAAAGAAGGCTTTCTTAGAAAGCAAGATTGAAAAACATCATTGTCCAATCAAATGATGTAGTAGAGATGTTAAACAAAAATCTATACTTTAATTATTTGTAAATACTGCACTTGCTCTAGGTTGAGCTATCTGTACAGAAATGTATGCACATTTCTATCAGCCAGACTTCTAAAAGATAAATATTCCTGAAAGGAAAGCTCTCCTTTCTGCTGTTGACATTAATACAATTATATCTTTATTTACATATGAATACATATCTGCATGTTGTTGGTCTATTGGCCATGTTATCTAGGAAACAGCCTTAAAGATTTGAGCTTGTGCCTGAT
The DNA here is from genome assembly GCA_013397155.1 of Irena cyanogastra. NCBI lineage: Eukaryota > Metazoa > Chordata > Aves > Passeriformes > Irenidae > Irena > Irena cyanogastra. The sequence continues at coordinate 544,462 of VWZV01006579.1, forward strand.
TCTACTTCACTTCAAGGCTTGCAGATTATTTCATGAGTGTTATTTCCAAAGACCTGACTAAAGTGTCAAACAATGTTACTTCAAATACTCAAAAGTGTCCACCATATGGAAGGTTGTGTCTGTGGGAGTCTAATTCAAGAGAAGAAAGGAGAACAGATGTGTAGTCTGAAATCAAATAGAGTGAAAGTCTTTAAAGAAAAAAAAATTCATCCCATATTTTGGAATTAAGACAATCCTTAAATGCTTCTAATTCCAAGAATAACTCTTATCCCAATGAGGTGTTTTTGCATCTAGAAGCTACTGTTTTAGATAGCGTGTTCTTTCCTAAAGGAAATATCACTTGTCCTAAAGCATATATGAAAAAAAGGGAAAGTTCCAATTCTAACAATGAGATACAGAAGGTCACAAAAAAGGCAGTATGACAATGCTGGTAAGAGGGCAGACATTGCTTCTCACAAACACCAAGCCAAACATTTAGTGTCGCCTCAGTTGATTTTGCAGCAGGGCAGCATGTGATGAACAAAATTGCTCCTGGGTTTTTGAAGGCTATGCTAAAAAACAGAGATATCACAAAGGAACTAGATTTCAAATTAGGTTTCACATTATGCATACATGTATTCAAATAATGCAAGTAGAGCAATTACAAGACATAATCCAGCCAGCTGAAAAGCTGTGTCTTAACTGTGCAGTTATAGCTGAGGTATTCCAGTCAACAAGCATTTAGCTAGAGGCGACTGTGCCTCAAAACAGAACATTTTCCAAAATTAGTTTTGAAAAACAGATCCTCAGGCGGTACTTTTTTAGCTACTTCATGATTTAAATAAGGTGACTTGTAAAGGAACATCTATTCCCCCAAGATTCGCCGATACCCACAAAAGACAAAGCTGTCTTAGTTAAGAATCTGGAGCCTTTGGCGTATTTAATGAGTTATACGTAATTTAACCTTTTAACAGCATATTTTAAATTATCCATATAGAAATACATCTACAGTAACTGCAGACCAATCTAATTTCTTCTAAAGCTATCTTTAGATCTGTTTTTCTTTTATTCTGTTTTCTGTAGACACTAATCTAAGTGTCGTTACAAAAAAAACCCATTTGAAATCCATGGCAAGATTGTTTTTGCCAAATCATTAAACCTTTTCTAGTAATTTTGGTTTTGGGATAAGATGGAGAGGTCTCCACCTCAATTCTTATGCATTTACCAGAAAGACCTGTGTAAGTATCATGGAAGACAGATGTAAATTACAGAGAAGAAAAACAAACTTCCATGAAATATTGTCTTTGGTAAATTTTTACAACCAGATAAATGCCAAGAGTAGAGACCATCATGTACTTGTTTTCTCTCTGTAGATCATTACCCAGTTTATATATTCAAATCCTGACAGTGCAGTTCTTTTTCTTAAAGCTGGGTTTTACACGCTACAGGATGTGTTCATATTGACATTTTAACTCAGGAGCTTACTTTTGAATCCAGTTTACCAATTGCTCCTGCTTGCTGTGCTTTGCCATCAGATATGCTGTATTCCTTTAAGGTGACTAAATTAGGACATGCACACATATTCCACTCTAGCTATTAAGAGTTGTCTAGCTTGGCACCACATTAGGGTTGCCCTAAAATAAAATCCTTTGACATGCATATGAAGAGGATGTCTGGGCTTCTACAGAAATGCTCAGGCTGAGTTACAATGTACAGATTCTACAGCTAATGGAGACATAGCTAAATTTTGTCTAAATAAATGATCCCTATGGAGTATCTCTACCTCTTTGCATTTACCATTTATAACAGCATGAAATAATCACACTGTTCTAGAAATAGTTCCAGAAAGGATTTCCTTAATAGGAAGATCAGGAAATTCTTCTCTATGAAAGAAGAACTGTAGGCCTGGAGAACATGATTCTGCTCTTAAAGAAGATTTAAACACAAACTAAAAGACCGTCTAACTGTTCTAGACATAAAGGTGGGAGCTGGAAGTATTTTGAATGGCATTTACTACAGATGCAAGTAGTAATACTGTGCTTATTTCTCAAATTTTAAATATGCTTTCAATGGAAAGAAATTTAAGGAAGGAGAAATCTGAGACAGCCAGTCATTTACTGGTATTTGCCATATATACATATATCTCCCCACTCACAGATTTTTCTGATTGGGTATACACACTCTGTATAGATTTTCATGTTTCTGCCCTTCATATCAGTGAATGGCAAAATTTGAAGTTCCCTAGCAAAAAACTTAGCAGCAAAAGCATTTGGAATTGATTATATGAAATAGTGTTTTACCTTAAGAGAGGAAATGGATTAGGCATAAATTTGCAGAAATTAGTCTCTGCCTTGGTCATGATGTGATAACGTGCATCTTGTGTGAAACTATCTGAGATTACCTAACTTTGAGTAAGTTTCCTCTTCCAGATCAAATATGAGAATTGATTAGTCAATGCCTTGAAAAAAATACATGGAATTTATTTGCTATCTTGCATTATTAGGAGTTCCAACCATCAAAGATTATTTTTGAAATTCAGTAGGCTTTCTCAGTATCTAATGAACTTGAACAACTTATTTCTTACTACTCTGTCGTAACTCCAAATCTGCTAGCAATACTGGATCTTAATCACATCTCAGACATAATCCTTCTTAAAGCTGTAGAGGAACACTAGTTTACGCATGACTCCTCCCCAGAGGTCCTGCTCCAGATTCACTGTTGTTGTTCTCTTTTATCTCCTGCATCCACTAAGCTGTTTTGACTGCTCCAGCTGGCAGCACACAGCGGGTCAGCAGCTACTCCCCTTATTTTATGCTCTGGTCTCATTGTTTACTGAAGCAGCAATGACCAGCTTTAGAGAAATCTTCATTGCTGAAAGGAAGCTTGCCTCTTCTCCTCAGCAAGCCATGACAAAACATGGTTCGAAGGAAACTGGAGTACCTGACAGAAGGAACTCTAAAATTTTGGATACAGAAAGAAATTAAAAACACTGTGTACCTTCTGGGTTAAAATTCAAGAAAGACATGTTACAGTTAAAGGAAGGACTGAAATCAATCATATAGCACTAGCTATAGAATGTTATGGACATGTGTCATGGTTTTCACCAGCTAGGAGCCAAGCCTCAGGCAGCCACTTGCTCACTCCACCACCAGCAGGAGCAGGGAGAGAATCAAAGGGTGAGAATAGAAAACTCATGAGCTGAGATAAAGACAATTTAATAAGGAAAGCAAAAGCCACACAACCAAGCAAATCAAAACAAGGAATTAATTCACTGCTTCCCATGGGCAGGGAGCTGTTCAGCTGTCTCCAGGACAGCAGGGCCCTATCATGCAAGAGGGTTATTTGGGGAGACAAACATCATCTCTCCAAATATTCTTCCACTTCCTCCTTCTTCTCCCCACCTTATACACTGAGCATGATTTTATATCATCTGGAATATCGCTTTGGTCATTAGGGTCACCTGCTCTGCCTGTGTCTCCTTCCAACCTCCCATGTATCCCTAACTTCCTTGCCAGCACGGCAGTACAAAAAGCAGAAAAGGCCTTGGCTCTGAGCAGGCTGTGCTCATCAGTAACAAAAACATCTCTTTATTATCAACCTTATGTTCAGCACAAATCCAGAACATAGCCCATACCAGCCACTGTGAAGAAAATTAACTCTACCCCAGTCCAAACCAGCACAACATGTAAAAAATGTTTATAGTTGCTAGCACAAGAGGGAGAAGAACATCAAAAAATTAGATTTACACTGAGCTTCTCATTTGGATAAAGTCCAGTACTGTAGGATTATGTGATAAAGCTTATCTCCACACTCACAGAGGAGCAGACAGACAATGGTAGGAGGGAAAGCCCAAATAATCCCCTGCCAAGCTATTCCCAGGCAGACCACACAGGGGCCATCAGCCCACCTGGAGAAGCTGAGAAGAGCACGAGGATGCATAGGGAACCCAAATGAAGGCCTCCCAAAGAATGACCACCTTGTCCAGGCATCTTCCAGGTCAGTCCCAGAGGAGACATCATCTCCAGAAACCAGGTGGGAAAACAGTGCCCACAAGTCATGGGGAGCAGCAGTCCAGTCGTCTTTCAGACCAAGGGAGTGGACGCCTGTATAGATGGACAGGTACAGACACAGATGTAGATATATGGATGTATGTGTGCATGTACAGTGTTGTAGCAAGTGGGCCTCCATCCTGCCAGAGAAAAGCAGGATGAGGCCACAGGTGCTGTCTATGCACCTGTGGGTACTCCAGGTTTCTCTCTGTGGTCTGTGTGGGCAACCTGATGTGTGGACACACTGTGGACACATCTGTGTAGACACACTAATGTGTGTGTATGTGGGATATATGTGGGCTTTTGTATGTGTGTCTCCTGGGAGCACGTCTTCAGTATCAATACTGGTAAATCTGGGCACACAGAGGACCAGCAGCCTTGTTCCTCTTGGATCCAACATGATACATACACCTCTAACAAATACCTTTTCTTATTTCAGCTGATGGCAGTAGAAAAGTTAGACAGTGAATAGTTAGAGTGCTCCCAAAGGTATTATTCATGCAAAATATTTAATTTAAAACCTGATATTTTTTTTGTTTAATCTGAGGTAATTTTGCATCTTGAAAAAATTGTTTTAAAATATTTGTTTAAAAAATGCCTTGATCATTAGCTTTCAGGAGAGTGCCAAGGAAGCAGAAAGGAGGTGTGGCTTTGTAGTTAGATTTTGTTGTTAAATTTGACATGCTTTGATAAAGCTGCTCCAACTTTGGACAAGGTTGCTCTGAAAAAAATAATAACAGAGTAGCATATTGTTGAAGGGTAGTTACTGGAAATATGCAGTTCCTGAAAATTTACATCTCAATGAAAGAGCTGAAAAAAGCCCCTCAGGCTGATTTCAAAGCCTTTGCAGGAGTGATATTCCAGAGAAGATGGGTGAAGGATGCAATCAGAGTAACCCTTACTTACTGGTTTACAGTAAGTTTTAGTTCCAGGTACAGGGAAGAATGTAATCTGAGTGTTTTCATCACTAGATTTTTAATACTTTTATCATATCAAAATGTGGAGGCATTTATAATGTAACTCTCTGTCTTACTTCCACTAAATATGTAGATCAATATGTAACAAGCAGTCTTTGAACATTTTTTTTTAATGCATAATATCAATTTTATTGCATACCCTATAATCTATAGTGGTAAAAATATCTCTGTCATAGACAACAGGAGCTCGTAAAGAAATAGTATATTTAAGGTAATTAAAGTTTACTCTTTTCTGTCTTCCTTTTAGAAGAGTAGATAAAATAGGGACAGATATCATGAGTGGATTAAGAAAACAATCACTCATATCTGGAAAGCAATTTTAGCTTAAAGTTTATTGATGAAGTCACTTCAGCTTCACTGAATTTATTTGTAATCAAAAATGAGCATATATATATATATATAAAATAAATGTGTAAGTGTTTTCAGGATAGGTATTCAAGTAATTTCTAAGCTCCTCAGTATGGATTCCCTGCTTACAGGAATATGTAAAAAAATCATCTGTTCGAAATTGTTTTTATTAGCACTGCAAGGTACAGCTCCCTCTCTTCAAGCTGGCAATTATTTTTAGTTACCCTTATGCATATCAAGAGAATTTTAGTTTTGTAAAAAGTACAAGCAAGGAAAATCAAGCCCTGAGGATTTTCCCTTCACTGAAGTATATAACATCTGGATATGCTGATATTTAATAGCTATTTCCTAATAGTGACCTTGTATTTAGCATGGGAAGAGAAAATGTGATAGCGAGTAGAAAATGTATGCTAAAATTTTTTTTCAAAATAAATTTTTTGACAATAAATTAGGTTAAACTGTAATAAAAGTGTAACTAAGATAGATTTCACTTAGGTCAAATGAGTAATATGGTTGGTGTAAAAGATGATGGTCCAAATACATGCACAATTATATATTACTAAATTCAGTTAATAAATTGTGTGGAAAATGAATGACTAAAGAAGAAAGATATATTTAAAGGTAATTATTTCAAATTATTTTTCCCAGAAGGATGTTCACTAGGTCTGCTCATTGTGTTCTACCCAACCAAAGCAGTAGACAGACTGGGAAAGTGGAAATGGATAAAAATCACTGGTTGATTTGGTATGGGGTTCTGTGCTTTTCTCCCATGCTGTTAGTAGCAGAATGCTAAGCATGGTTTGGCATGGAAGTTTCCTCCAAATACCTCCAATGAAACCCATGCAGCCCAAGGAGCTAGAAAGAAAAGGGTACTAACATGAAAATAATAAATAAATAAATATGTAAAATATGAGAGAAAGTAATACCATTGCAATGTGACCTGTAGATGGAAGAACCTAAAAGATTCTGGTAGTAGTTCTCAAATGAATTGAGCAGGATTTTTGCCCATAATTTTACCTGCTTTCCATGCATGGTTTCAAATTCTTCAAATTCTTCAAATACTTCTTCTTCTTCACTTCCCTCTAGTGTTTGCCTCCTGATTTCTAACAGAAGTTACATGATGAGAAGGTATAATTGGTACATCCCCCATGCACTGGATTTTGAAAGAAGAGGAAGGTATTATTAACTTGGTGTTTAAGGAGATAATGAAGAGAGAACGAATAGATGGTAGGTTTGAAGCTTGAAAAAGTAGGAAAAGGGGAACAGAGCTGAGGGATTTAAGTTTTTCTTATAACTGTTTATCAGTATATCTTGCAAAACAAATCATTTTAGGATTTGTATTGTGCCACATCTCAGCTTCACAATTTTGCGGTAAGAGCAGAATTACCCTATGATTTAATGAAGGAAATCTAATTTACCCCAAAATGGTTGGCAAGTTACAATATTTCTGGTTAAAAATCTGGGTATTTCAGTAGTTTATATCATAATCCATTTATTAACATCCACAGATACTGAAATTAAATTACTTGTTCCCATCTTACAAGAATTTTTGCCAGCAGTAAACTACAGACAAGTCTTTTAACTTCTCAGGTGTTGTCATGAATCTTGCATGTGATCAGAAAATCTCAAAGTTCTGTCATCTCCTGTGATATTTTTTGCTAGGAGCATGCCCTCCAGAAATGGCACAATATCAACATGATTGGTTTTATTGTTTATACTCTAACCTTTACATTTTTAGATATAAGTATTGGTATTGCTTACGTGTCTTTGTATCTCCAGGGACATTTCATGTTGAAGGGTTGTTGCATGTGAATTATTTTACCTTTTGGCCACAATTTGTCTCATTGATGATTTGTCTTTAGTGTTAGAACCTGTCCCTATTTTTGACCCATACTGAGAAAATAGGAATCCCAAAGAATGCACGTTATTTCAATGCCTTCATAAGCCCAGCCAGACTCCCTTATCTTAAATCCATTTGGCCCATTGCTTCTGTTATGCAGTCATATAAACCCACATTTGGTTCCATGAAGGGTATAAGCACTTTACTGCATTAATTTATTATTTTCCAACCTCGATCAGACCCAGCCCAGAACCTGAGAAGATTTTTAGTGGACCTGCATTATTAAAACCATATGAAAAGTCTTTATCTTTTTGTTTAAAAGTGCATGATTTCTCTATTATTTTAGAGGAGTCAATTTTTCAATAACTCTCTTGCCAGTTCATGTATCACTTCTGTGTATTCTAGGCATCATCATTGTCTTTTTTTTTCCCTGTGTATAAAAGAAAACTACAAGCTTTCTTTTTATCTGTGTTTTTCTTCACATATTTTAATCTGCAAAGATCCTTTCAGATCTGCAAAATCTCGTGCACCTGTCACATCAAATGATTTCTATCTATTTTGTTGGATTTTTTTAATAACACGAATACCCTTGACACATATATTGCAAAAATGAATACAGGAAGGGCTATTCTGTTTTCATTCAACAATTTCCATTTGTACCTACTGGGGTGATAATATATTTTGATATCAAACTTGAATCTTTTTTTTTCCTCTATCAAATGCTTTCTTATTACTGAACTTGATATGCTTGTACTTTGGGCCACCAAAAGACTTGCTAATCCTGTTGATTCTTTATTTCTTGGGACTTGAAAGATCTTTAAATGTCTACAAAATATAGTATTATCTTGTTTATTTGAATTAAATCTGTGTCATTAAAATAGCTCTAAATGATGAGCTTTAATAATACACAAGGACTAAATGATTTGGTTCAATTTGCAGAAGCCTTTAGAAGCTTTTGGACACCTGCTCAAGTTTAAATTCCATGATCATGAAATGGGAAGCTCTTAGAGGAAAATATCTTGGTACATGCTGGAAGCCATTCCTCTTTGAGCTAAGCTGCTTCCAGCAAGAAGCACTCTTCAATGAGAATTCCTGTTGCTAAAACAAGACTGCAACATTCTGGTTTTTTCCTGAGTGGTACAGGTTTTTCAGTTTCATGGGAATTGGGGCCTAAAGTCACAGGACAATTTGGGAAAGACAGAATTTTGAAGAGACACAAACCTGAAGAAAATTACCAAAATTTCCATTTTCTCAAATGCCTGAACTGGTTGGTATGAATTTCCTACCCTGGTCACTGAATTGGATAAAAGCTGTTAGTCCTGATATGTTTTCTGTAATCTTAATCAAATACAAATTTTCCTATTATATTTTGAATGCATATGTAATATGTAAGCAAATGGAGAAATTGGAGGGGAAGGGTGTAGTATTTTTAAGGTGTGAGAACAATGAGAAGATATCTAAAATTCTTCAGATAATGACACTTCGTATTTTCTGTATAATCAAGTTCTGTTTCTTTCTTTTTGTTCTTCGCTATGTCCCTAGATTCCTTGTGGAATATGGACATCTTTGAACACTTCTTGAATGTTCTTTCGAATCTGGAAGCAGCTTAGCTCAAAGAGGAATGGCTTCAAGTATGTGCCAACATCTTTTCTTGTAAAAGCTTCCCATTTCATAATCACAGAATATAAACTTGAACAGGTGTCCAAAAGCCTTGTGATATGCTATATCAATTCCTATGTTGCTCCTAAGTCTCAGATATTCAAGCACTGAGCAGGGATTATTTAGTTTCTATTTTAATAAAGATATACTCAAAATTTTCCTTTTCCACTTAAATAGATGTGTGGAATATATCATGTGTTCTTGAAGGAAGGAAGAAAAAACAAGGGGGAAAAAAAGTGTGAAGGACTTTGAGTTTCTGTCAAATCAGAAACCATTCATTGTTACTTTAGCCCATACTGGAGGTCACAACACCTCACAAGTCAAAGATTTAAAGACTTGCAGGTGATTCAGTCTGTGTGGAGCATGGAGCCACTGAAGTCCAGCCTACCAAGTTTTGCCTGAGAACTGTGGCTTTGATGCATGCAAGAGCAGTCACAGGGGCAGCAGAGGCAAACATGAAGTTTCTAGTGTGACATCTGTCTGACTGTATCCTGCATGAGCTGTTTTTCTATGGAACTAAGGGTTTTTTAAAAGGTAAGACATTTTTTGACAGAAAATAAGCTGGAAAATTCTCATGGAATTTTGCTCAGGTTAACCTGTCTTTAGAAGAGGAATTTAACAAGGGTCCCGAGGAAAAGCAGAGACAACATTGATAAATGATAATGTAATATAAAATCTAAACATTCCACATCAGTATAATACATAAATGTATAGAAGTCCCCAAATCTCTCATGACTAGCAGATCAGTCTTTTTTTTCCTTACCATAAAGACTACATCTATTCATGCAGTTTAGGGAAATTTTATTCAATTAGTCTTCTGTAGTTTCTGAAGTGAGATTCTTCTCACTGGTTCGTTTGCTTCTAACTTTGTTTCATTTGTTCATTCATTTCACCTGTGTCCAGTTACTAAATGCTGTGAAATTTTTGTATATGTGCCTAAATATCCCAAGTATAAATAATTCACATTATTTCATTTTCATTCTATTGAAACTCCTACTAGACTTGATACTAATAGGAGTTTAGGCTTCAAAACAAGTTCAGATCAGGAACTGCCGTGTTTAATTGCTCTTTGATGGCCTCTGCTGTCCTGATGTAGAAAGAGGTGAATTGAGGTGGTGTTAGTGAATGAGTCAGCATAGGCATGTGTGGCATGTATGTGTGTTGCTCATCCTCTCTCTACTGCAGTATAGAGGTGGCATTTAATAAGCCAATAGCAGTAGTCTCATAGTTGTGGAGAAAAAAAACAACTCTGAGTTAATCCCACCAGGCTGTCTGGCTGGGCTGGATCAGACCCAAATGTGGATGCAGAATTTACACAAAGCCGAACCAACATAGTGATATTCAAAATTTTAGTTTTCTCCATAAGCCAATTGCTGTCTCACTTTTCACTAGCAATAAAAGTCATGAAGTGGATTATAGCCATTTTCAGGAGCATTAGCTGTTCCACAGATTTTTATTTGATAGTAAACCGATGCAGTTTATTTGAATGCAGTATCCATGAGCATTAAGAAGTACACTGAAGCTAAAGAGCTACTTGTACACTTAGTATGGCCCCCTGGACTAGGGTCCTTTCCTTGCGGGCTTGCTACTCATAATCGATCACAGAACATCCTGAGTTATGCCCACAAGCATCCTCCAGACCAGCTCCTGCCCCTGCACAGGACAAACTCCAAAATCACACCATGTGTCTGAGGATGTCATTCAATAGATAACACCTTATTTACCTTCATTGGAAGTGTTTTGCTCGTTTGGCCTTCACATGCTCTCCAAGATCTTTCTTTACATTTGAAAACAAAAGAGGGATTAGAAGAACTATGATAAAGTTTTTGACATCTAGAATTAAGTTCCCTGTAGTGACTTAAAATGCTGTACTTCAGGGATGAGAGAAAAGTAGATTTCAGTTCTAGGTCTTTAAAGCACACAAATATAATTAAAATATCAGTTTAGACTTTCTGAATTACATTTTTGGTTTGTTTTTTTTTATTGGGGGGGGGAGGGGTGACCACAAGACCCAGAGCAACATTTGCTTTAGTAAATATATTTCAGTTAATATTTAACAGTTAGTGTGTATGGGAACTTAGATTAATTAGGAAAAAAAGGAAAAAAAGGGAAAGATAAACAAAGAGCAAAACAAACCTTGTTATTATGCACCTTCTGTCCTTGGTTGACTCTGTTGATTGCCTCTGTTGTTAACATGCACTCTCTGTTCTTGTTTGAGTCTGTTCTTGATTGAGTCTGTTCTCTACAGTCCTTGCTCACATTGATATTGTCATTTGTTCCTCTAAGGAACAGCAATACACTGAGGATTACTTGTGTGCCTGCCACTGGGAGAAGCATCTCATCTGAGGACGGACTTGCTTTCCAATCCTTCACTCACTGAGAATTGAATGTTTCAAGCTCAGTAATTTTGATCGGATTAGCAGTTCAGGTGTTCAGATCAATGGTTTAAAAGAAGCCCATTTTTCAGAAAGTGATGAAAATGTGAACCCTGGGGATTTTTTCAAGGGCAAAAATGTGCTGCCAAAATTATGGCAAGTGGAATTGCTGCTAACTTGTTGGGGCGGGGGGGGAGACTGTTATTTTAAAGCCAATTTTTTTTGGCCAGCAGTCTCTGTCAGGTGCAGAAGAGAAAAGAAATAAATGTCCTAGTGAGAGAGTTGTGCTTTTTTGTTTGTATGTGTTTATCCAACATAATCCCCTCAAATTGCAACAGATTATCAACTAATGCTTCTAGAAGTGTCTTTCCTTCTGTCATTGTTTTCCAGTTCAATGGTATGTGGAACAGCATTGGGCTACTATGAGAGAGTCAAATCAACTGCAGAACTGTTAGGTTTGTTTTATTATTAATGAGATTCCTAGGTTTCTGGTTCCTATGAAAAATGTTTACAAAGATCTGTTAGACATAGTATAGGCTTGTGAATTTTGAAAGGAAGGGATTTTGAGGAGGGTTGGATAGTACATATCCAAGTCCTTCTTTGCCCTCCAGTATATTCAAAATGTGAATTTGCCAGCTATTTTTAACCCTTCCCTCCTTCCAGTGTGAGTGTTTCCACATTATGAATAATTTAATTTCTCCCTTGATTAGTGATCTGTATTTTCAGCTCATCCGAGTTGCTTTATGAGCTTAATAAATGCATTGTTCATTTTATACTCTGCTAAAGAACTAGGCATTATGCCTGCAAGCTCGAATACCTCGAAGGGAGCTTCTTTCATGTTCCCAGTTAATTAAGAGATCTAGTAGACTTGACAAGTTTCACTCATTTGGCAGTAGAAGCTTTTATTTTTGCATGAATTTGAAGTTGTTTCTTAAATAACTTACTTATCGCTGTCCCTGAGACATTTTTCCACATTCCTATTTCTTTGAAATGTTTCATACAAACTGTCATTGCTTGACAGCCCTGGATCCGATCCTTTGTTCTGTCTCATCCACAAGCACAAGTAACTGTGTCCCTGATGAGAAGGAAGCCTAATTTTACTTTCTCTGGTTAAAAAAAATCCTGGACTTTTCAGCCAAGGATGGATTTCATTTGTGGAATTTATCACATAATAATAAAGATCTTTAGCAGCAGAGACTCTTAAATTCAGTTACCTGTTTATAGGTGAGCAGTAATTTCATTGAAACTAATGTTATTTCTGATTTATCTTCATTGCAGCTTTGACATAACTGCTGCAGAATTGCCGTTTTGTCTGAGCAGGCCACTAATAAAGCACAACAGAACAGTGACTTAGATAAATTCTCTATTGTGTCAGCGTGGTTTGTCTGTTGTTGCACAGCATGTTATTTGAGGAAGAAAAATATACAGATCCTATGCAAACAATGACAAAGTTTGTAGAATTCAAGCAGAAGGAGTTTGGTTAGGCAGGCTGCAATTACCTCTTCATTAAGCATCCTGTGGCACCTATATGCTCCACATAATTCCAAGATGCTTTTGTTGGGATTGCTCACAAGTATTGGACTACAGCCATGAGGGAGTACTCACTGAGGCATCTTCATTGTTTCGGTGTGGTGGGCGTGCCTTTCATCACTGCAGTGACGGAAACATTGTGTATTTATTTCCACAGTACACTTGCAGGGCCTTACACAAACTGGATATTACAAACAGTTCTGCTTGCTGTCTCATGGCACTGCCAAAGAGACCCTCAAGCCTGTGTCCTTCAAGAGAATTGCTCTGGATGCAGGGCCAGTGAGAAAATAATGCTGATCCATCTCATTTGCATAAAGGTTGCTATATTCAATAATGCTGATCCATCTCGTTTGCTTAACGGATGTTACATTCCCAGTGAAAAATATCACAAGGCTGAACTTGCTTTAATTATATCCATCCTATCCTGCATCTGCTCACTCAGGGTCAGTGCTGCAATGTCAGTCCAAATATGGGGAGCTGGAGGAGAAAGAATATAGGTACAAACACAATTCTCAAAATTCAGGTATATTTAACAAAACCAAGACTCCACAATAACCTTGAAGATGTTTTTATTCTTGTTGGCTTAATTTAGATAAGATCAATCTTATGACCAGCACTTTGCTGGGGGACTATTTCTATTTTAATCTCTGTGACAAAACATTAATCCTGCTTTGCACATTTGAGTAGTCCTGCGACATTCATTCCCCAAAATCCACATGCTAGAAACATGACAAAAGGAGATTGTTTTATTAAATCAATATATTGGTAAAATTCTAGGGTTTATTTTTTTCTTATTTTTAATTTTTTTTGAATCAACAGATAGGTAATACATTTTTTCAGGATCGTTCTGTAATCCTCTAATAGAATAGAATTGTTTTATTTACAATTGCTGAAGTATTTCCTCAGTCAGTTTAACATTTTGAATTGTAACATTGCTTCAGAAATCTTTTGGTATTTGTTGACATTTTTTTGGAGAAATCTCTATTGTAAAGATAAATTAATATAGTAGTGGCTGAGTTTATTGTGAATTGCTGAAAGAGATGCTCAGAACAACATCCATGTTAATTTTTCACATTTTTACCTTCCCCTAAGTGCTGGCAAGATCTAAATTTACATCATTAAATAGTTCTCTACACCCCACACAAATGACCATAATAAGCAATTCTAGAATCCCCTTGGATCTGTGAAATAATGCATCATTATGAATGTAACAATTTCACATTCAACTCCTTCATAAAGTACTTTACTTCATAAAACACTAGTGTTTTGCTTCATAAGGCATTTCTTCACAGTCCAAGTGAAAGCAGTCTACATTATGTCTACATTATGAGCTGAGGGAGACCTTGAAAAAAGTTTTATGATTTTTCAAGGCCCATCACATGAATACTTTCTCTACTGTTGTTCAGCCACTGTCTTATCACTACCTACTCAAAATATACAGCATTTTATTTTGCTGTTGAAAAATCAATAAATTAATGTAGGCAAAATTAAATATTTCAATTTAGCTGTTTGAATTTTAAACTGTATTGAAAATTCTTAAAACAGTCATTGCAATGGTACTGTTAACAATTTCTAAAAGTAAAAAACCAGTTAATTTTAAGTAACTTGGCTGAACTACTGGGGTGCTTTAAATGTCATGGCCAGACTTAAAAGGTTAATTAAGGTTAAAACACCCTTATCTATCTGTACATTTCCTTTATGGCTTACATGATCCATGTACCTTGTATTCTCTCATATTCTCTTTAAAAGTGCTTATTAAGTTTTGCTGCTGGATCTTCTTTACTAAGAGATCTGAAAGAATAAATACAGCAGAAGTATTGTTGAGGACAAGACCTTTCTTTGCATTCTTTGTCTCAAACGTGCTGAGATGTGTTGCTACAGGAAACTTGTGATTGGAAGAGAAGGTCCCACAGAGGTGGGGATGGGCTGTGCTGAGCCAGCTTCCTGCTCCACCTTGATTCTTGTGCTCAGCCTCCCCCCCAGCTCACTTCCTGGAGGAGGGCTGCATGCATGGAAAAAAAATGTGCAAAAAATCTAATTTACTTGAGAAACATACACCAGGTTAATTATAAAAAGAAATGGATTTGTCCCCCTCCCTCTCTGTTGGACAGAGATTTGGCCCTCTCACTCCATCATTTCCTCTCTTCTCATCTCCTCTCCTCTTTTCTCTTCTGTTTTCTTTGTCTTGCAACCCCGGCTCTAGACCATCCACATGGCAGCACCAACAAAGCATCCAGGGACTGGTGATATTCCTTGTTTTCTTCTCTTGCTTTGCCTGGGAAAATAGCCAAAATGTGGCCATTGTATTCTATTCCATAATCCTTATTGGAATTTGCTGGGGGAGTGGGGAGCTTATGGAGGTGTTTTGGCATGTGAACTAGCACTTCTTAGGAGTTTGTTGTTGGACTTGCAGAGTGTACTGTACTAAACTAAGGTCTTCTTTTCCTCCACTCTTGCAGAAGTCTATTGTAAGAATTTAAGGGAATGTTAGTCAATACCTATTGAGTCTAAACATTGGACTGATTACTGGAGTTATAGAAGACCATGCAGTAAAACATGAGAGTTGCCTGACACATGTCTGGTATCTCTGTTCAGCCTGACAAGAATTTATAGCAAACATTACACCCCCTATCATTGAGTCATGACAGGTGTCAAGTCAGTTTTCATGTTATAGAATCGCTTGGGTTGAAAGGGAACCTAAAGACCATCTAGTCCAAATCCCTCTGCTTCAAACAAGGACACCTTCCTCTAGATCAGGTTCCTCAGAGCTCCATCCAACCTTTCACCAACAGTTCAAGGAGCAAGGCATCCACAACTTCTCTGGGCAACCTGCTGCAGTGGCTCACCGCTCTCACAGTAAAGAATTTCTTCCTAATATCTAACGTAACCCTACTTTCTTTCAGTTGGAAATTATCCCCCCTCGTCCTGTCACTGCATGCTCTTGAAAAAGTCCCTCTCCATTTTTCTTGTAGGCTTCTTTATGTACTGGAATGCTACAATTAGGTCACCCCAAATCCTTCTCTTTTCCAGCCTAAGCAATCCCACTTCTCTCAGCTTTTACCCAGAGCAGTGCTTCATCACTCTAATCTTCTTGGTGGCCTCCTCTGGAGTCGCTCCAACAGTTCTCTGTCCGTCATGTGCTGGGGTCCCCAGAGTTGACACAGCACTGCAGATGGGGTCTCACCAGAGCAGAGCAGAGGGGCAGAATCCCCTCCCTCCCCCCACTGGATTTGGATGCAGTCCAGGACACATTTGATTTCTGGGCTGTGAGTGCCCATGGCTGGGTCATGTCCAGCCTCTCATCCACCAGCACGCCCAAGTCCTTCTGGTCAGGGCTGCCCTTCATGTGTTGATACCAGAGCCTGTATTTATACCAGGTCTGTTCATCCCCCAGCCTGTGCTGATTTTCTCTTATATCAAAAAAGAAGAAAATTAAGAGCCCTTAAAATTATATTTGGGGGAGCACTTAATGTAGAGAGAGGTCATCACAGAGCGCCCAAGTTGCACGTAAAGCTTAGCAAAAGTAGATATGTAACTTACCACCTAATCTTCTAGTCTTCATGACCCAAGAAAAACTTGAAGGAATGAAAAGGAGACGTACATTTTATATGTACATTGAATACACTGTGGTGGGCAAGAGCAGACAAAGGTCTAAAAAGCCCTTAAGTTACTGACAATTATAGTCAGTCTGTCTTGGGTACATAAGTATCTTGTCATGCACATCCCACACTTCAGGGTAGGTTATGCTTTTTTGTTTGTTTTGTTTTGTTTTGTTTTGTTTTAAATAAAAGAGGTTTACAGGTTTGGGATGGGAATGGAAGAGGGAAGAAGGCAAATTTTCCCCAAATAGATGCATTCAAACTTCTTCCACATGACCCAGCAGGAGCAATACGGCAACAGCAGCTTGCTTCCTGTAAAGCTTTTAAATGAAAAGTTCCTTAATAAGGCCAGGATTTGTTCTCATATGAGTGAGAGTTTTCCCAGTACTTTCAATGTGAACGGGATTTGAGTCATTTCCTCACTAAGTGGCAATGAGGAAAATTAAGTGAATAGGTCTCATGATCTCCTATTTGCCAGTATCTGAGTACCTAATTGATTTAGATTCTGAATACATAATTGTAAAGCTTGTGGAACATAGTAGGGTGTATAAAATCTGCTCATCTCAAATGACCTAAAGTCAACGTGAGCAGTGTTGTCTGAATTCTTAAGGCCAGCTGTGCTCTACAGTCATTAATGTTCTTCAGCTTGCAGTGTTGGACTAATTGTCAGATGTGAATTCAGATACAAGCAAATGTGGGAAGATTGAAAAGGACAATTTATGGCTAACTTCAGGAAATATGTTGCTTGTTTTATGTTCTTACGTGAATGTGTCTTCTTCTGTTTCAGTTGCTTGTTGGTCAGGTTCTGACCTTTGCTGTAAAGGTATAGCTCAGTAAACATAAATTAATTAGGACTGCTATATGGTGTGTGTTTTACTGTTATCACATACAGCCTTGCACCCCTCTGTTTCTGGTGTGGCGTGAGTAGTTCCATAATACGGATATGATTCAAGAACACATTCCTGTTAAGGATTAGTTTCCCACAAAGAGCAGTTAATGCTATCCATTTATATTGCATTTTGGAAGCTATTGTAAAAGAATTGTAGCTATTCAGCATTTTTTTAAAAAATGGAGTCTTTATAGGGAAATACATCTTAATATAAGCATTTAACTGGAGTTACTGTGTCTTGCAACTTTAGGTCTTGGCACATTGCTGGTGCTTTTGTAACAGATGGTTTCTCCCTGAAGACCGAATACTCTGAGGTTTTGAGCAGCAGTGACAAAATACTTTATGGAGTTAGGGATATCAATTAAAACATGCAAAAAAAAAAAAAACCCTGCCTATATATGTTATCACAGTTTAGAAGACACAGTATCAGAGAAAGGTAATGAAGCAATAAATCCTGTTTATGAAGAAACACAGCTACATATGGAAAACCCAATAATGATGAATTTCAGTGTGTTTAGCCTCAAGGAAAAAATATTTTTTCATAACTCCTATTATGTTTCCATGTTCCCCACCATACACACAGAAACCAAAATAATATTCTCATTCTGTCTGTTTTTCTCACTTAGAGTGTCTGGTAAGTATTTTCACACTCTGGTGATTGAGGATTAATTATGCCCCATGAAGATATGATTGTAAATGTGAATGCTGAGTGCCATGTGTATGAATTTAATCTAGCAACTTTTTCTCTGAGTAATATCAGGTATGGTTTCCTTTGTTTTTCCATTTGTTCACAAAAAAAAAATCTGTATTTTTTTTTTTTTTTACTCAGTAAGTTTATAATTTCTCTGCCTAGACAGATCAGTCTACTTCATACGTCATGAAAAAATACAAACAGAACGTAAAATAATCCATGCTATAAATTTTAGACCAGTGATGCTGGAGAGCTCAGACTCTCGTTTAAATTTAAAAAAAAAATTAATATTGATGTACACAAGATGAAAAGGTTTTGCTCTGACAGTATCAAAGAAGCCTTAGATTTCCAGCAAAGCCCTAGAGGCTCATAATAAAAGATACTGCTTTTTTTTTTTCCTTCTCTCCTGAAATAGGCATATTCTTCATACTAATTATATTTTTAAATGTTCAATAAATAGATCAACAGCTGCTAGTACACAGAGTCTTATGAAATAGGCTGGACTGAAACAGTTTTAAAAGGCTAGACTGTATCTTTTAAGTGGTTCATGAGAAACTTCAGTAGTCCTTAATTTTTTTACTGGGTATTCTGTCTGGTATTAAAAAAAAGTCTTGGGGGACTTTTTAGCAGTAGATTTAGGTAGTCATTAAACTTCATTCTATTCTCTTAAAGAGGGAAGAAACTGACCTAAATTAATTTTAACCTCAGGCAACCTTACCAAGACTCAGGGTACTTAGGAACAGTGAGGAACCTAATGAAGAGAAATGCATTATAGATCACAAAGTGATTTTCTCCCAAAATCTTCCTAGGTCTAGGTACCTGTTCAACTTCAAAGACTGCCTTTGAGACAAGGAACCAAGAATTTATAATTGAAGCTTGGAGACTAGTATTTGTGTCTCTAGTAATCTTGGAGAAAGGGAAACTGGCAACGGTTCTGAAGATCTAGCTGCAAGATTGAATTTCTTGCAAAAAATAACAGACAGTGCTTAAAACTGTCCTAGCATGGAAATGAAGATCCTAGCATGGAAATGAAGGTACCAAAATAATGGTATCCTACTGGGCCCAAGGTGAACACACAGGCCAAGGGTGGTCCAGGAACCTTGTTCTGGCCCTGTCTGGTTATTTTGGACTGATAAATGTCAAAGACAAAAACTTGATAATAGCTGTGTATTGATAATAGCTGTTCATAAAATTATGCCAGGAAAAAATAGAAAAAAAATATTTGGTATATTCATTCAGTGGGGAAGCAAAGTCTCAGAATTCGACANTTTTTTTTACTCAGTAAGTTTATAATTTCTCTGCCTAGACAGATCAGTCTACTTCATACGTCATGAAAAAATACAAACAGAACGTAAAATAATCCATGCTATAAATTTTAGACCAGTGATGCTGGAGAGCTCAGACTCTCGTTTAAATTTAAAAAAAAAATTAATATTGATGTACACAAGATGAAAAGGTTTTGCTCTGACAGTATCAAAGAAGCCTTAGATTTCCAGCAAAGCCCTAGAGGCTCATAATAAAAGATACTGCTTTTTTTTTTTCCTTCTCTCCTGAAATAGGCATATTCTTCATACTAATTATATTTTTAAATGTTCAATAAATAGATCAACAGCTGCTAGTACACAGAGTCTTATGAAATAGGCTGGACTGAAACAGTTTTAAAAGGCTAGACTGTATCTTTTAAGTGGTTCATGAGAAACTTCAGTAGTCCTTAATTTTTTTACTGGGTATTCTGTCTGGTATTAAAAAAAAGTCTTGGGGGACTTTTTAGCAGTAGATTTAGGTAGTCATTAAACTTCATTCTATTCTCTTAAAGAGGGAAGAAACTGACCTAAATTAATTTTAACCTCAGGCAACCTTACCAAGACTCAGGGTACTTAGGAACAGTGAGGAACCTAATGAAGAGAAATGCATTATAGATCACAAAGTGATTTTCTCCCAAAATCTTCCTAGGTCTAGGTACCTGTTCAACTTCAAAGACTGCCTTTGAGACAAGGAACCAAGAATTTATAATTGAAGCTTGGAGACTAGTATTTGTGTCTCTAGTAATCTTGGAGAAAGGGAAACTGGCAACGGTTCTGAAGATCTAGCTGCAAGATTGAATTTCTTGCAAAAAATAACAGACAGTGCTTAAAACTGTCCTAGCATGGAAATGAAGATCCTAGCATGGAAATGAAGGTACCAAAATAAT
Source organism: Irena cyanogastra (assembly GCA_013397155.1). Classification (NCBI taxonomy): domain Eukaryota; kingdom Metazoa; phylum Chordata; class Aves; order Passeriformes; family Irenidae; genus Irena; species Irena cyanogastra. The sequence goes on from VWZV01006579.1 coordinate 564,589, forward strand.
GGTATCCTACTGGGCCCAAGGTGAACACACAGGCCAAGGGTGGTCCAGGAACCTTGTTCTGGCCCTGTCTGGTTATTTTGGACTGATAAATGTCAAAGACAAAAACTTGATAATAGCTGTGTATTGATAATAGCTGTTCATAAAATTATGCCAGGAAAAAATAGAAAAAAAATATTTGGTATATTCATTCAGTGGGGAAGCAAAGTCTCAGAATTCGACAGCTTTGTTCCTGCATTTGAAAAAAATAATGATAAAATTGTTGCTCTCTGACCAGGCAAGGTATCAGACACTTAATATATTTCTTTCTCTGCTTGTATGTCTTTCTTAAACATTAGTACATGTAAAGATAACAAAGATTTTTGTTTCATTAACAAGGAGTCACATTGGTTTTGGGAGTCTCTTGGTGTTTTTAAACCCTGCTGAGTTTAGTAGTGAACAATAGGCGACTTTGCAAAGAAAAGTAATGGGGAAAAAGAACGTCTTACTTTCACATGACTTTCAAAACCCTGTAAAGACTGGTTCAAAGACTGGGATAGGTGGCAGATGTGCTTTTGTGCCTTCCACTGCAGTTTCTAGTGATTAGATAGCAGAGGAGACTATGTTCAGTACTCTAGAACTCCCACCTTAAAGACACTCAATTGAGTTAGGACTGATGACTAGCAGCTGTTAGAACATGTTGTTATGCCATCTTAACAATGACTTCTGCAAAGTCCAGGTAATCTTCACTCAATTACTGTATATTTATTTGACATTCCTGTTTTAAAATGACCTTTGCTTAAACCAATTTATGTCTTACTGAATACTTACTGGAGGCTCCCTGGAAGGGATTAGTTGTTATTTGCAATCTGCAACCATTTGATCTGTAGGAATTTAGTTTTGTGTAACTCAATATACAGTCATAGTTGCATTGGTTTGGGGTTGGCTTTCTTCCCCCTACATTTATTAATTTTTAATATTAATTGACTTTTCCTTGAGATTTATATAAGTCAATAAAATTCTTACAACTAATGGATATTGTATATCAATATACAGACTTAAAATTAAGTGCTTAGAGACCAAGGTTTAGAGTATAAAATTAGAATTTTCATTGCATATAACATAACTGCTCTGAATTTGTCACTATTTGTTAACACAAAAACCAGGTGTTTTCTTCCAGAAGCCAGTGTACTTCTTCTAGTCATAATATTCATTGGCCATTCAACAAATCATGCAAACATAACCCTTAATTTATTGTCTCTCTTTAACCATGTGCAGAGGCTCTATAAATAGAGTTTTTATATTGACAGCTTTTAAATGTACAGCCATTATTCACTGGCTAGATACATAGGGCAGGTAGCTGGAGTAACTAGACTAAACATGTGTATGTTCAGCATTTCCAGTACAGGCATCTGATGAGTCTCTACTGTCCAGATAATTATTATTGATGTGGAAAAGTGTCAGATCCTCCATGGTGCTTGGAACAGGCTTGTTCTTGTTCTTGATTCTTCTGAGGTCTCATTTTTTTGACTCACTGGTTCTTTTCAGCATTTCACCCCTTTCCATATCACTGTTTTTTCTCTGATTCCCCGAGCCAGCACTACCACTTCAAAAAATTTACTTTTGTCTTTGTTTCTTTTTTCTCAAGAAGAAAATCTTGGCTTTAGCCTGTACCTTCTCACAGCTGAAGAATTTTTCAGTAGAGCTGAGCCAAGGCCACATAACTGTGCCCTACAAAACTGGGCCATGGGCTACAGACAGCTCAGCCCCCGTGCCACAGATTGCAGTGTATGCAGACAGATCTGCTGGAAAAGGTATGGCACAAGACTGAGTGCACAGGTATCGCACATACTCCTGAGACAATCTTAATGTCAATTATGTCATGCTCAATTATCTCTAGCTACGTACCTAGGCTTTTCCTTTTTGCAATGAAGTCTTGAGACAATCTACAGATGCTTAAGTGCAGTACATACATAGGGCAAGGAAATTAGCATCATTAACATCGCTAGGATGAACAGTTTGCTTACCAAGGAGTTATATTTCCCTTTAATGTGTTGGGGGTTGTAGTTTTTTTAACATAGTGGCTGTCTTATACTTTAATATTCTTTACAAGTGGTATCTGAATCTCCAAAAATATGTTTGATAAATTAACACAATGCTGTTATAGGGCTATTGATGCAAAATTATTTAATGTCTATGCATAGAATTGCATGTCTGGTTTGGTTGAAAAAACATTTTATGAAAGAGGATTTAAGGTAACACTTTCAGAAACCATACCTCCTTAAAATTTAAGCTTAGTTGCTTATACACCATTTTGAACAGTCTTTTACACCTGTTTAAAGTATTTCTCAAGGGTTTTTTTTTCCTTCATAGTAGGGCACTACATCCATAGATAGCAGTTAAATTTACTAGATTAATATGAGAATTTAGATTATGCAATACTGCACTCATACCTACCTTTCTATTACCAAAACATTAAATTGAAATCTAGCTTTCTTCCAAGATCTGAGAGAAAGGTCATCAGCTGTGAATAACCCTACCTATCCTGTCCATATGAAAACTATTTACAAAATAATTATATTGGGAGCCGAGGCTGCTATCCATTGGGTACATTCAACAATGAAAATCCCATGGGTAGCTGAACTCTGTTTACTTGGAATTTGTGAGTCTAATTCTCTTTTATTATTGAATTCAGACTGCCCAGAACCTGGAGCAAGGCTTTTTACCTTTCTTTGAAATATACTCCTAGTTAAATAGTCTCCCTTCTCTTAGTTTGCCCGTCCTGATTGAAATAAGATGTTCTTTCCCTATCCTCAGGAAATGAGGTAGCATTTGTGACTACATGCTAAAAAATACAAGTGAGAAAGCATTCAGTTCCCAGCTTGGAAATAGAAATACCATTTTTTATGCTCTACTCTTTATTTTGTCATAAGACCAGCATAATTCTTGAATAACAGCAACAAGACAAAGTAGTTAGAGCGGGATTCATCTTTTCTATTAGTGCTCCATGTTCTCATTTTTGAGCAGAAAATCTCCACTAAACAGCTGAAATATACTTCACAGACAGTTTTGTGGAGAGAAAATACAAATATTTTGATAGTGATTTGGCAAGAGTTTTAACGTTAGACCAATCAATTTTGCAGTGTAAATGAGTACAGGATAAGCTGTGACTGGTGACTGCTTCAGGAAAGAGCATGATATATTTTTGTTATATGTGTAACTTCAGACGATTCATGTTTTCCCCACCTGCTTCTGGATAGGACTGAAGAAAGCACCTTTCTGCAGTTGCTTTAATGCACAGTATACTGAGAAGACTCTGCTGAGAGGATCTCTCAGTGATGCCTCTTCCTTTCTATCCCTAAAATTTCCAGGATGTAAAGATGTTTGCCAAATTCTTGCATGCTTGACGTTTGTGCTTTTCCTTAAAATTGCATGGGTTATTATTATTTCTTTCTTAGGGAAAACTTGAGTGTCACATTATAAGAAGATGCTTATAGCACATGCAAGAAAGTGTGTTGCAGATAATGATATATTTTAGTAAACAGGGAAAGGACTATTCTGCTGGGAAAAAGAAAGAATAGAAATCATTGTACGACAAATTCAGTTCACTGAACTGTGATTTTAATACTGACATATTCTAGGGACCTTGGGATCAGTAATATTCATAATCTGATTTCCCAGAATAATTTTTCTCATATGCAAACATCACCAAATCAGCTGTAATTTACAATTCAGCACTTTTTGCATAATGCCTGAGAAGCTGAGCAATAATTAAAAAAACTTCCTCTCTCCTCATTTTTGACCTTGAGAATTGATATGAGAGAATCTGGCACGTTGGATCTTTGTGTTGAGTTCTCATTTAGTAACAAAACTGCTTTCTGTTCTAAGGCTAGCAGTGTCTCTGTTCAAAGGCAAAAGCATTATTGCATCTGAACAGCATCAGTCCAAGAGCAAATCTTGTTCTGGGGGCATCACAAAATCTGAATAATGACACAGGAAAAAAACACTCTGAGAGGAATGCAGATTGATTAAAACACCTACTGACCTAAATTGGAGCATCTTTCTCTGCCAAGAATGACTGTAGTTTATTAGCTCAAAAAGTTGTGATTTCCTTTGTCAGGGTAATAACTGCATTTCAGACAAGAACAATGGTAATGTTGATCTAAGTATAAACTGTGCAGTAATACAAAATCACATTAATATGTAGGCTAAAATGTAGAGTGTAGACACTCTAACCTTTCTTTTGGTTTATGTTATTATTTAGATAACAATGCCATCTAAAGATCTTCCCATATTTCTATGAAAATGAGAATTTTCCAGTCTCTTAAATTTTTTTTTTTCTTTTTTCCTCCCTTATCAGGGATATCCCATCTAGGAATCTATCCATTGTTCAAGTTCTAGATAGACTTTTTATTTAGAACAAACTTGGATTTCAGAGCAGTAGCACTTTTTTCAAGTTGAAGCAATACTTCTTGAAGATTTTTTCTCGAAGCAAAAATCAGATGCCATCTACTCTGGCACATTGTGTGGAATCTGCCTAACTTACTCTAACATTGCTGATTTTGTCTTGTTTTCTTCTATCTGTTCCTGAGTCTCTTGCTTTTTAGAAAAGCTCTCTAAGATTCCTAAAACTTAGAAGTTACATTTAAAAAAACTCAAACCCCAAACATTCACACATGAAAACCACCAGACCCGAGATACAAAAAATTAGTAGTTTGTTTTTCTGGTTTTGTTCTTGTCTTAGGATGGTCATGTGGCAATTAGAACACTTAAACAAATACCATCATGGATAGAGGGGGCTGAGGGACAAATGCTCTTTTTTTTTTTTTAATTGTTCAATATCAGGTATAGAAATATTGCCCTGTCAAAAGCAACCCAGAGGGAAAGCACTGTTCATTTGGTAAAGACTTGAGGTATTGTTAAGGCATTCAGCAATGCCTTGAAGCACAAAATACAAGGTACTGTAACAAGCATTGAGTACACTATTGTCAGGCAGCCTACCTTCAAGAAAATAAGTCACTGTGGCATCTAATTGTTACCTCGGTCTGACTTTAGGCTGCAGAAGAGTGTATTTGTGTGACAGTGGGAGATATCATCACTCAGACATCCAAGAGGAAAATAATTTTTTTTCTTACTAGGGTTTTAATTTGAAAATTAAACTCCAGACAATAGAATATGGTTGAGGCTTAGCTTTCCAAAGTGATGCCTTTTTAAAGGAAAAATACTGTTTCTCTTTAGAATATCTGCCTATGTGAATCCTCATCAGAGACCAGTGAAATTTTGAATACTTTCATCAGTCATCTCCTTTGAGGTAGCATGTATATTCTGTCTGTCTGCTCTTCCCTTCCCAAGAACCATAAATCAGAGAATAATCTGTCTTGCTAAACAGTTCATTGTTATTGCTTCTGGCAACATGAGAAGTAATCCAGGGTACATTAAATTACAAAGCCTTTCTCATTGTTTTTTTTCATTTGGTACTTTGATTTGTCCCTATTTAGTTTGAGGGCTATTTTTTGGGGGGGGGGGGGCAGATTTTTTTCCCTTTTTTCCCCTCTCTGTGACAAAGATATATAAAATTATTTTTATTTGGGTAATTAAGGTTGAAAAATAATCAAGCAATACTCTTGCTGGTGCATTTTATTTCAGAAGATAAGTAAGCAATTAAAGAGCCCTCATAAAATTATTTTCACTGGTTGAGCATACCTACAAAAGCAGAATCTATTATGCAATCTTATTTCAACAACTGATTAGTAACTGATTAATTCAGAAAAAACTTGTCACAGCTCTTGGGTGATTTAGTGACTTGTCAACTATTTTCCTCAGCTCTTTTCTTAGGAACAGCATTAATAAATCTGATATTATTTTTTTTCAGTCAATAGAATTAATAGAAGCTTATTCTATACTCACAGGTGGCTAAAGCCACAGGAAAATTGTTTCATTGCATCTTTCAACTGAGAACAGAGCTTCAGAACTTATCTTTGGTCATTGGTCAGACTGAGCCTCGGGTTATTTGGACATTTGGTTCACAGATTTTCTCAACATTGTTTATTCAAGAAGTCTGTAACTTGTTTACAAGCCCAGCTGGCAGAGGATGAGCCTTGGAGTAAGCTCTGTAATCTATATTTTTCTGTCATCATCATTACACAGGTTTCTGAAATGCATGCCAAATAGTTCTGTTTTCTGTCCCAGTGTCTGGTGCTTCAAACACCTGGTAATTAGAATGAATATGTATGAAGAAAATTTCCTTGGATCACCATTAGGTGCCTAGCGACTTCTGCAGGATGCTGAAAGATCTCACAAAGGATCCATAGCAAAAAAAGTGTAATAAAAAACCCCAACGTTTAACATAAACACTCAGACAGGAGTAAAAGCAGATCGATTTTATCAAGAATTTAACATCGATGTAACTGATAGTGATAGTCCCGTGAACAGCAAACTAGATAGGCAGAAAGTCTTAATTATTCTTCTCATCCCATCAACGATCTCTACAGAAGTCAGAGTTGAATGTTTTGAGAAATAGAAAATTCCTGGCAGCTCCCATTGCATCTGTTAAAAATTAGCAGAATCAAGGACCACTCTGGAGAAGGTAAGTCAGAGCACCAGAGCTGCAGTTTACTGAGAGAATTATAGAAAATCATAGCGGTTGGAAAACACCTCTAAGATCACCAAGTCCAACTATTAACCTGACCTGACAGGTCCACCAGTAATTCATGTCCCTAAGTACCACATCTACATGTTTTTTGAAAACTTGGGGGAAAAAAAGTCATATAGTCATTTTTATGTGTGTATTTTCCCATTGTTTCTATCAGTTCCAAATCTTAAGAATATCCCATATTCAACACCTAAAAGCAGGAGCTTAACAGCCAAATATTTCAGCTGAGGCACTTGATAGCAGTTAGCTCTTGTAACAGAGACTCAGTCATTACAGTAGTGCAACATTTGAGAACAGTGTTTGCTTACTCTGTGAAATCCATGCATCTGCATCTAGATTAATTCATTTTAGAAGGGTAAATTTCTTTGTAATAATCTAAGGATCACAAAAAACTTTGCCTGTCAAACCAGAACTGGCTCTTTCCTAGAAGTATTTCCTTGATTATGCTTCATTAATTGCATATTATGTAACAACTAGGGATAAATTAAACTAAGCATTTTTGAAATTAGATTCCATTAGTCTCATCTGTCTCTTCTGAGTGAGTTAGCATACAAATGCAAAAAAAGGTCAATTCCTCCTGTCAGTACTAGCAGAGTGATAGTTTCAGAGTATAAGGCTTTTCATAACCACTTTAACAGTTGTTCTGAGCTTCAGGGTACGTAGGTCAGACATTATCAGAGATGAATTCTAGTATGATAAAATGAGCCTTGTGAAACTTCAGAAGGACCACGAAAACTGAGAAGGGGAATAGAAAAAGAACCTAGAGTTTGTCCGTATCAGCAGGAAGAAAAGCATCGAGTTTTAGATACTTCCAGAAGTCTTGAGACCAACAGACACTCTGAAGAAGCAGCAAAAAGGTTGGACTGATTTATATCTTTTAATAGGAGGGAGGAGCAAGGGACTTGTTCCCAACCCTCCACCCAAAAGTTAAAAAAAATCTAAAAGAAAACAACAGAAAAAACATTGGTAATTTGTGGAATAGGTACTTGTTTGCTGACACTCCACCTACATAGCTGTGTACTTTATCTTGGAGAGGAATTTAGCTATCCTGTTTTTCCCACATATAAATGAATTACCTGAGATATTTCAGTTCATTTCCTATTTTACTTACACTTCATATCTATAGATGCAAAAGTTTATACAGCACCTTCTTCTTTCCTAGACTAGACTTCAGACACACCTCAGATTAAATTTAGTAGTTCTGTAGTCAAAAACGTACACGAACATGGCAGGTTTAGGTGGAGTTGTCATTCAGTATCCACATCTGATTAAATCCCTGGAATATCTGAACCACCCTTTGAAAGAAAAAAGCTCATCAGTTCTGGAAGCAGGGGATGAAAGTAATTGCCTGTTTAACAGCACAGAGAATACCTTCAGCTCAGTGCTGCATCCTGACAGCTGTCCTTTGGGGAAATTAGATAGTTATTTCATCCAGAACTAAAAACTCCCACCTGCAATAATGAACACTCTTACCTTTACAATAAACTGAAATTTCCATGAGAAAATTAATGGGAAAAATATTACACCTCACTCATTAATTTCCTTTACAGAATAATACAAAGTTTTTATCTGCAACCTCATAATGACTCACAAGTTATAATTTTGTCTGCCTGGGAAAAGGACGTGTAATGGATTTGCATGCCAAGGCAAGGACAGTGGGGAGCTGTGGCCTCCAAGAGGAGCAGCCAGGGCTGTCCCATGTAAGAAACAACCAGTTCCTGTCAGCTCTGTGAGACCCCACTGAAAGGGATAGCTGAGCCCCTAGCCATGCCTGGGTCCCTCAATGAAAACACCTCTAAGAAAAAGGAGAAAATTTTGCACAGACAGAAGATGAAGGAAGAAAAAATAGTGAGAAACAGCAGATGGAACACCAGTGTCAGAGGAAAAGGAGGAAATACTCCATGTTGGAGCAGATATCCACACTGCAGCCACGTGGAGGACCCAACGCTGCAGCAGGTACACATGTCCTGAGAGAAGTGGCAGCCCTTGGAAAGCCCACATTGGAGCAGAGGAAAAGGGTGAGGAGGAAGGAGCGGCAGAGAGGAACTGTCCTGGTTGCAACTTCCAGTTCTCCATTGGCTCTGCAATGCTGGGCAGGGTGGGGAGAGGACAAGGAGAAAGGAACGGAGGAATGATGTTCCACCTGGGAAAAAGAGGGATGGATGAAGTGTCCTTTTGTTTTTCAACATCTACATATTTTTTATTTGGCAATAAATTGAATTAATTTTCCCCAAGTCACAGAATCACAGAATATGATGAGTTAGAAGGGAAGCACAAGGATCATTGTTTCCAAATCCCAGCCCTGCACAGGACCATCCCCAAGAGTCACACCATGTGCCCAAGAGCATTGTCCAAATTCTTCTTGAACTCTCTCAGGATGGTGCTGTGACCACTTCCCTGGGGAGCCTGTTCCAGTGCCCAAACACCCTCTGGGGAAGAACATTTTTCTAATATCCAATCTAAACCTTCTCTGACTCAACTTCCCTCAGGTCCTGTCACTGCTCTCCAGAGAAGAGATCAGTGTCTGCCCCTCCTCTTCCCCTTATGAAGAAGCTGTAAACTGCAATGAGGTCTCCCCTCAGGCTCCTTCAGACTGAACAGACCAAGTCAAGCCTGTTTTGTTCGTGACAAAAACTGGTCAATCAATCTTCCTACCTTTATCTTCACGCATCTTATTTTGTCCCCTTCCCATGTTTGAAGAAGTTGAAGAAGTGAGAGTCTGGGTAGGTGTCCAGCAGCTAGCCAAGGTCAACCCATCCTAGAGGGTTTGATAGATGTTCCTGCAAACATCTTTTCAGGAAGATAAAGCTCATGTCTTCCTAAGAGCATCAGTAATATGAACAGAAGAATTTCTTGCACTCGCTGTATAAAACACAGTGGAAAAGTTTTTTGTGATGTTTCACCACCTAGATGACTCAACTTTAAGCATTTAATTGAGGCATCTAAGTCTGAAATTTAGTCACCTTAGTCAATGAAAAGGAACAGATGCCTTCAAAAGATGATTTAAATCTTTAATTGGACAACATTTTACTCTGAAGGTATTGGATTCTCACCATTGATTGTAAATGAAACCACAGACAAGGGCGTTCTTGAAGAGCCTTAAGCAGGATGAATCAAGGCATCTGTGGCTGAGGACTAACAGTCCTTGATCTTTCTTCTCCAAAGGGAGAACCTAGTAATAGCACTTTAGAGTCTGCTTTTCATGTATTTGTCACAGTAGCCATGGAGGTTATTCTACTCTTCCACACAGAACAGAATGTCCCTGTCTCCTTAGTACTAGAGACTGTTTTAACAGTTGATACTTTTGGACTCAGAGTTTAAGGCAGTTGCACCTTTTAATGTTGCAGTTCTTTATTAAAGATGTGCTGTGATTCCCCATTAATGTTTCTTGAAGAAGTAAGCATTACCAAAATGAACTAACATCATTAAAAATGGACAGAGCTTTATAACATATTTAAGTGTAGCTGTGCAATTTTAAAATCCAAATTACAGAGTTTGGGCACTGAGCAAATAATATGTGACACCTGAAATCATCCCTCACAAATTTAGTTTTTGGGTAAAATACTAATTTTTTTTTGTTTGCATGTCAGTTCTACCAATCATCTACACTACCAATCTACTACACTAATCCAAAAATGTAAGTTGATGGCAGACAGATGATTTTTTTTTTCATTTGAGTGATGTTACTCAAACTAGAGGTTTAACTATGAGTTAAATAACACCTTCTTTCAACAATTTCCATTCCCTCCTAAATTGCTTGCAGTTAAGATAATACTCTCCTTTTTCCTTCCACCAAAGATATACAATCAGGTACTGTTAAACAAAACTTTTCTTTCAGGTGATTTTAATGACTTGGTGATAAGGACCAGCTCTGATGAAGCTTAGTTATCACTCATGTTAGAGTCACTTCATAAATACGGTGACTGATATGACGAATCTGGACAGCTGGGGGGAAAAAGCCCACAGCTCTCCAGTGAATTTTTAATTGCATCATTACAGTTTGGGTGGCTTTTTTTTTTCTTTTTTGCACTATGTTCATAACAATTTTTGGCTTTCTGTTCATCCTTGTTGAATTTCTCACACTATGTATTTAACTCTATTCCTATACTTCCGCACAGACTTCCAGTTTTTGCTTTCTGTAACACGTTGCTGCAGAGTCCTTTCTTTTGTTGAGCAGCAATGCTTATTTTGAATTATCTTTTTCCTATTGCAGGGTTCCAGGCAGCTTTTTCTCCTTGCTTAAATCTCTACATATAAACAAATTCTGTCTTAATGTCTCTTGTGGGTTTTTTTTTTGTTTGTTTTTAAATGGTGAAAACTATATAAAAATGGTTTAGGGAGAAAAGTCCAGTCCTTTGGGGCAGCTTGGCTTCCAATGCATGGTCTCTGTGTCCTTGCATCTAATTAATCTCTTTGTTTTCAGGTTTCTCTAACCAAAACATTGCAACAGGAGATTTGCAGTTGATATGTACAAGCTGAACTTTGTCCAAACAGCGTAGAATCCTCCCTGCCACTTTTCCACCAGGAAAAAAGAAATAAGGCTACGTTATCTGCAGAGAGCTTTGTCAGTATCTCTGACATAGCAAAACATTTATATGCAGCAAGGGGGAACGACAAGAGGAAAAAAGATATTCAGTACTGTATTCCAAGTTGAACCTTACCTGGAGCCACCTTTGTGCTTTTATGTCAAGCAAAACAATCTATGAACTCAAAAGGGACCTGTAGTTACAGCTGAAGATAAATTTCTCAGTGTGATACATATATGCTAAGAAAGACACATAGAGCCACATGACAAATGCACAGGTATTGTGGTAATTTACCTCAATTGTGAGTAAATTTTGATTGTGAGATTTACTTATGTTTTGGCAACTGGAAAATAAACAGTGGTCGTGAGAAGTGCTATTGTAATATAATTAATGCGAGGGACGAGCTGATAAGTATTACTCCATTTTGGTTTTCAGTCACACCAGCCACTCACCTTGGACCATAGGTTCTTGAAAATATTTGCTGTTCTGCTACTTGAGTTTAGTTTTAACTGATATAAAGGAGCAAATGGAAGTATGCTTATGAGGAAAGACATAACCATCTGTTAGGAACATGAAAATTAATATATTTGGTTTATAAAACTTCAGTTCTGTTTTAAGCAGTGTAATCTTTTTAATAACATTAGGGAATATAAAATCAGGAGGATGCTTTCTTATTGGCCTTTATGGAATTGAGCTTTTTACTCAATGCTTTAAGACATTTCTTTTGGCATTTTTTACTGGCTTGAGCTCCCCTGACTCTAATTCCATAACTGATAAGCTTATGGCTTACAAAAAGACTGTGGCTGTATATTAAAGACAGGAGCCACAACTTGAAAAGAGCCACTTAATTCAGTTTTTGTCCCAGTTGGGTACTCTAATAAGGTAATTTGCAATATGTATGATATTAAAATAAGCCAAAACAGCCCTGTGAATCTGAAAAACCAATGTGTCATGGAGAGCTGGTTGTGCCTCCAAAATCAGGTGCTGAGCAGTTTTTCAGCAAATTTGAAAATGACTGTGGGATTCTGAGGCCATTGAACAAACTCAGGATAACAGAAGTGGAATACTTCTTTGTGGTTTTCTTTGAATATTTCATTTAAGGCATAAAAACTTATCAAGTGGTATAAAGTATAAATATAAACCTTAAACATATCAGGGAAGTGGTAAGAGGCATTTGGATGAAGGAAGATTTGACCAGTCCTTCTTTTGCCAGTGAAATTACAGTGATCACAGCCAGCTCACTGACCACACACACAATAATACCCCAGGGCATTTTAGTGATGTGTTATTGGTGCTTACACAACCCTGTGTGAGATTATTTTGGAGTCTCCCCATTTGGCTTGGAATCGTTATTCTGCTGAAATCCCCATAGTCCTAAATCTCATTAGTTGATAAAAATTCCAAACCATTAAAATGCCCATGCTAAGGCAATTTCCTTTTGTTACATGTGTACAAGAAGATATTCATAATAATACGGTGAGATCAGGCACATTTTATAAATGTTGCTTGAAACATGTTGGTTTTGTCGCACCATGATTTTCCTGAGGTGGCTGTCTTGCACCAGTCAACAACACTGTATTTTCACTCTTTAGCCCACCTCTCAGGAATGCTAGTCAATAATCACACACACCCTTCCTCTTGCCTGGAAGCATCTTCCTTCACCATGTAGTTGATTATGCTGTCTAGCCTTAAAAATTACTTTTTTGACACTCTTAAAAGAAGCAGCAAAACTGAAACAAGCAAATTACAGCAGGGACAAGTTGTACCAGCACTAAAGCTTTGTTGTAATATAATGAAATTCTATCATCAGGCAAAGAAAAACACTGAACTGATATGAAAAGCAGTTTAAAACTCGTGTATCATCACTGTCCTTCCTCAAGTGATTTCAACATGAAAAGAGGTGCAAAAAAAAATTTGCAGTGTTTTTTGTGTTCTTGCAACAGGAATTGGTTATATGAATGGCTTCTCGAGGAACTAATAATTTACTTGGGTGGCTTAAGAAGCAAAATTCCTTGTACAGCTGCTGTCGCATTTTTAGATAAGATAAAGATTAAGAATATAAATTGCCTAATAAATAGCAAAATCTTTTCTGTTCAAGTTGTTTGGCTCCCTCCTGTCACAAGGGAAGCTAACAATTCTCCGGTTCTGTTAAGAAAAAATTCTTAACCACCCTAAAACACATTCCTATGTGAGGGAAAGAGCACACTGCTTTAAATGTTGAAGTCTAACCATGTTTTACCCTTTCTGAGAGATGGAACCTCAGGTCCACCAATGTCAGTAGGTTTCCTCTAACAGCAATGAGAAGCAGATATTTGAGGAGTTTAATATTCAGGCCTTCCCCAATGTAACATATTTCTAGCTTCTATAACGCATCTATATCTTCTATAACGCAATATGAGGACCTCTGAATCAAGGAACACTGCTGGATTGCTACATTTAAAAACATCAATAACTTTAAATTTAATTTATTTTTCCAGCCTTTGAACCCTTTTATTTTACCTCTAAAATGTTCTGTGATACTGGGTTACACAGTACAAATTGTACAAAAACATATGTCCCTTTCCTGTTAAATACATGTCCTGAACCTGGTAAGAAGGCCAGTGTGCTTCCAATTTCTTGTATTATGAGTCATAGTGACATATGATATCAGAGGCAATTCCTGAGCCAACCATGTTTTTACAGACCTGTATAATACTTCTTATTTTCAGAAAGAAGTATCTCAGTGTTGATTTTCTCCTCATATAAATTTTTTTCACTATGGGTTTCATATTTGGTGCCTGTAAGATGTTTCTCTTCTATTCCTACTTGACAGCTGGAGCAGCTATCTGAATGTAGCCAGCTTCTTCCAAAGTTAAAATGAAGCTGACAAAAAAGAAAGTCCATTCAGATCTGAGATTTACTTTTCTTCTTACTTAAAAAACCCCCAAACCATTAGAAACAACTATTAGCACTGCTGCTTCATTTTAAAGTATCAAAAAATATAAACTATTGTTTTTCATGCTAGTTCAATAAAAATAATATTTGCTACAGGAGTGACAATGGGAAAACTTTATTATCATCTTGAGAGCTGGGTACATGCTGTAAGATGTTTACTGTGAATATTCAGGAGTAATTTTAAAGCAATCAAACAGTTTCAGTCAGCCTCCTGTTGGTTCTTTGGTAGTCATTTATTACAGACATATTAGCAAATATTTTTATTTCTTACTCTGTTCTGTAAAACAACCTGTGCCTAGGAAGAAATCATGAAGTTACGGAATTAAAATTCCAAATTCATAGTTATAAGAATTCACAATGGAGAACACCATGGAATCATTTTTATCTTCTGAAGTGTAGGATGATTTATTGAGATTGGTTATTGTAATAATTTATTTAATTCAAGTCCTTTGCAAGAATAAAGGAGAAATCTTTTAATATTGGTATGTCACATCTGTAGTCTTTAGGGTGACATTGAACCTTTTTCTTGGTGTTGGTGTTTTCCATTATTTGCTCTTGTAGGTATGTGAAATCAGACTTTTTATTCAACAGAGATTGCTACCAACTCTGTTGTTGTCATGCTGTCTCTCTTAAAATGAAATTATGGCATTTCATTAGAATTATTGAAAATGTGAGCGATGTACATAATTTTACTCTTGGTTTGGCACATAAGCTACAACAAATGCAAAATGGTAGGAAGTCCTGTCAGTTAAGGGTCACAGGAGAAATAAATATTAGTGTTCAGAATGCTTTAACATCCAAATGTGAAGTGCAGAGAGACAGAAGGGAGGTTACAGAATGTTCTTTTGCAATTAATAGTTTGCTAATACCAACACAGTCTTCCCACGGAAGACTTTCTTGCTGCCTCCCATCTATCCATTTTAATAGAAATTCTGTCGGAAAACATTGTGAAAGCCATCCAAAAAGTGGCTATTGAGTGTATACTGATCCCTCACATGGAATCAGTTTCAAGCTCCATCAGAACTGCTTCTCAGGTACAAGTCATGTGTTCTTAAACCCCTGGGTTTGGGTTTTTTCCTAGCTATCCAATGACAAAAGTGATACTTCAAAAAAACAACCAAAAAAGTAACAAAAACTACTGAAGTAGATAGACTAAATATCAGTGATATCCCACTGTTGGAAGGCAGATACATTTGATCCCTTTATTTAAGAGTCCTGCTCTTTTATTTCTTCCATATCTCTAAAATTCTTTCACCTGTTTTTCAAGTAAGCCGAATGAAGGAAAAAGATCACAGTGGTGTACATAAATGAACAGAGAGATGAAAACCTTCACAGAAACCAAGTAATGCTCTAAAAAAGATGTCAAAATTGTCAACATTTGTCCTGGCACAGAATAAATATTGTTTGTCTGGAAAGGGTATTACATGAACCATGACATTTAAAAAATATTGGCGTTCTGTTGTATCTTTTTACATGTCCAAGACTAACATATCAAACTTAACCTAAAGGACTGTGGATACCTGTGTCTCATGAAAAGGCAAATCAGCATTTAAGGGAAATACAGCAATTGCTTTCCAGTCAGTTAGATAACTTTGAGGATTACATGGTCATGAGTCTAGATGCTTGAAAATAGGCAATAGTCATAAGGCTATCTCAGAGCACTGACTAAAAATAATGAGAATCTCAGTGAGAAAGGACTCCAAAGCTAAGGATTTACAGATTCCTTCAACTGTTGATAAAATCAAAATTAGATTTTTTTCATTTGTTGGGGTATAGAGCTTTTATCATTTTTGGAGATACAAGCAAGTACAGCACAGATCATTGTTGGATTTGTTTATCCTCACTGGATGGGACACAAAAAGATATTTAGGAGGCTAAAGGGCATCCCTAGTTGAAGAGCAGTAGTCCTGTTGACATTTTTAGGCCTAATGCCTTGTTTTCAATTGTTGTAAAGGAAGGACATTAAAGAATCAAATGATGCCTTTAGTGACCTCAGGCACTGAGCCCAGCCAGCACTGGCTTGGGAAAGGCAGGCCTTGCTTGGCCAGCCTGATCTCTTTTTATGATCAGATGGCCCAGCTAGTGGGTGAGGGAAAGGCTGTGGTTGTTTTCTACCTGGACTTTAGTAAAGGTTGGATTCCGTTTCCCACAACTTTCTCCTGGAGAAAGTGGCTGCTCGTGGTTTGGACAGGTGCACTCTTCCTGGAGTTAAGAATTGTCTGGATGGTTGAGCCTGGAGAGTGTCGGTGAACGGTGCTGCATCCACTTGGTGTCTGGACATCAGTGGGGCTCCCCTGGGATCAGTGCTGGGCTCTGTTGTGTTCAGTATCTTTACTGACCACCCAAACAGGAGCATCAAGTGTGCTCTCTAAAAGTTCACAGACAGCACCAAACTGTGTGGGAATGTTGATCCACTGAAGGGTAGGAAGGCCCTGCAGAGGGATCTGGACAGGCTGTCTCCATGGGCCAAGGCCAACCGTATGAGCTTCAACCAGGTCCTGCCCTTGTGGCACAGCAGCCCCATGCAGCACTGCAGGCTGGGGGCAGAGTGGCTGGAAAGTGTCCCAGTGGAAAAGAACCTGAGGATGCTGGTCAACAGTGGTTGAACATTAAACAGCATGACTTCTTGCCAAGAAGTCAAATGATATCCTGATCTGTATTAAAAATACTGTGGCCAGCAGGACCAGGGCAGTGATTGTCCGGCTGTACTCAGCACTGTTGGGGCCACACCTCAAATCCCATGTCCAGTTTTGGGGCCCTCACGACAAGAAGGATGTTGAGGTGCTGGAGCGAGACCAGAGAAGGGCAATGAAGCCAGTGAAGGGTCACAAGCACGAGTCTTGTGAAGACTGGTGGGGAAGCTGAGCTGGGATTTTTTAGCCTAAAGAAAGGAGGCTCAGGGAAGACTTTATTGCTCACTACAACTGCCTGAAAGAAGGCTGTAACAAGGTGGGGGTGGGTCTCTTTTCCCAGGCAGTCAGTGACAGGATGAGACAAAATGGCCTCAGGCTGTGCTGGGGGAGGTTCAGGTTGTACATCACTACAAATTTCTTCATCATGAGGGCTGCTAATGTTTGGAATAGGCTGTCCAGGGAAGTGGTGGAGTCACATGTGGAAGACACACATATGTAGCCATTGGAGACATGGTTTACTGGGGAACTTGGCAGTGCTGCCTTAGCAGTTGGATTCAATGATCTTAAGAGTCTTTTCCAAATAATATATGATTCAATGTTTCTATAATTCTATGAAAATTTGTCTTTTTAGGAAGAACAGAACTGACTGTCTCATGATGCTTTAGCAGCACTGCACTAGCTTGAGTTTCTTTGCAAGATCTGAGTTATAAATTTCCATAGTCATCTTACCAAAGATTTCTCATTTGGAAAGCACTTGCATCCATTTTCGTGTAACCTTTCCTCAATTTTTACCTCACATTCTTCATCTGTTATGTGTTTGTTCTTTACCTGCCCTTACACAACACCTGTAGTTTTCAAGAAAGACTGAAGACCATCTTAACTGCATCCAAGGTCTATATACCAAGATTGATTGGAATGGATTTCTCTGCTTTGAGGATATATAAAATACTAGTTCATATTTTGGCAACACACTTCAATCAAAGCAATTGACACACAATTTATAAGGTGAAATTGCAGAAAAAGCGATTACCCCAAGATGAGCAGCCTGTTAACTGAGGGTCTTTCATGTGCCTCTTCACAGGAAATGAGAGCTCAGGTGCAGAATCATATATTTAAAAAAAAAACACCTCAGTCATCTCATGACCCTTATTACAGCTAAAATTCCTTTTTAAGAGAAAGACAGAGAGAAAAATGGTCAAATGAAAACTTATATGTTATTTATTTCAGTTTCAAAATAAGAAAAAAAGTTTGTTTCAGTATAAAGTGCGTTCACATCTCTTTCTGCAGTATCAAGTTCACGAGCAAGCAAACAATAAAAAAAGGAAAAACTTCATTTATGTAGTCTACCACATGATTGTTCAAGTCAGATGAAGTAGGTTTGCAATTGTAGATAAACTAATAAAATGCTTCAAAATGAAGCACAGCAGCAATATAATATTTCAAAATGGCTTTTACAGAAGATTCAAACATCAGTGTACTTTGTCAGAACTGCCTTTTTTCATAGTCCCTCTTATTATTGGGTCACTAGTTTAGAAATTGTCAAAGAAATAAAATCTGGAAGAGCTGTCAAATTTTTAAAAAATGCCTTAAGCTGAATTCTTTGTTTTTCTGAAACACCGTGACATAAAAAATAAGAACTGCCAAAGAACTGCCAGCTTTTAAAGAAAATTAAGGTGTCAGCAGAAAGAAATCTGTTATCAATAAAATTTCCATACTAAAAACACAGAAAGTGTTTTCAAACAGTGCCACTTTAGATATTCCTAAATAAAAGGTAGTTTTCCTTTCTGAAAAATATTTCTTGTTGTGGCTCATTTCATTGTCATAAACTCATTGATGTGCAGTCATTTCATTGCAGTTCTTGACAGAGAGTTCAGCAGCTTGCTGTTACTCTGGGCTTTCTTGGCATCAGTGACAATTTCCACAGCCCCCTGCAAGTTCAGTTATCAGCAGCTAACTTGGCATCTTCAGCCCTAAACAAAAGATTTTTGTCTGTGCAGAGAGCGGAGAATTGCAGTCATGCAAAAATATCAGCTTAGTTTACTCAGACTCTTCATTTAAAAATAAGATTAAAAACTCAACCAGAGAGTAAATTTTGAGTTTGGCAGTGACATAATTAAGATTTTTAGAGCAAAATAAATTTGACTCCTTATACATATACCATAAGAAGCTGTCTTCAATTGCATGATAGACTCAGCCTTCACCTCATTCTGAGGGTTCATCCACTGGACTCCTACTCCAGCTTACTTATCCAGTCTTTCTCCTTGTTCTCCATGTCTAGGCATGGGTTTCCAATGTTGAAAATTCTAATGAATGTTGCTTTTGCATTTCATTTCAGCGACTTCTACATTTCTTCCAAGACAGTAGGGAAAATACAAACTGAAAGAGGTACCTGATATGCCCAATGCCAGATGTGTGATCTGCAAGAAAAGTCCAGGTATTCAACAGGCAAGTGATGAAGCTTTCTTAATCCAGAATTCATCTCTGATTAGCTTGCCCAAAGACTTCCTCAACAGATGTAACTAAATTGTTTATTTTCAATTTGACTTCAGAATTAAATGTATGGGCATAAACAAAAATATTGTGGGTTGGTTGTTTGGGTTCTTTTTCTCCTTGAGGTTGTATAATTACTTTGATAACTTGAACACTTTCCATTCAAGTTGTACTTATATAATAATGCTATTAGGACATACATTTTATATAATAATGTTATATACCTCACAGCACTAGTCAAAAGGAGATGTCTATCACAAGAAATGTTTGTGTTTAAGGTTCTAATTTTGTCAAAAATACAATTGATGGCAACACAGACTTATGAGAAACATTAGAAAAGTGTAAGAGGCAGTCGTACTAACACCATTATTGACCAGTTTTGTCTACAATCTATTTCTTTGATCCAACACTGACCCAGCAGTCCCTTATTCTGTTTTGCTTTACTCCTCAACTCTAGACTATCAAATACATCCCATTTTTTTTGCTGGTGCGTATTTATGTACTTCCATGTGATTTGCATTTCCCTTTCAGATTTCCTAATTTCAGAGGTTTTTGTAGTATTATCCTGTGAACTAAACACTAAAATAATTTTTATTTTTAAGACAAGTAATTTGTGATGGAACACTGCTTTGAAGAGTCAGATTTGGATTGGGTTTTTTTGCATGTGTAGTTTTCTACTGACTCCAAAATCATTCTTACTGGTATCAATATGCTATTTATGAGGTGAACCATATTTGACCAGCAGCTTTAGAAATGTATCTGTATTTAAATATCTTGACATCTGCTGTACTAACCCATCACTTTATCCTAGATACCAAGCCACAGACAACCTGAACAAGGAGCACTCTATTGTTCCCACAGTAATCAAACCCTGAACTCTAGCACTTTGCATTTTGAGGCAAAATCTTTCAGGAAGATGAAGTTGAATAGGTGGTTAAGTCTAAGATCAGGCTGGGAGTTGCATAAAGAGAGCATCATAAACATGAAACATCCCATCAGAGAGTTGATTAAAAGTGTGCCAGGGCACACCTAATGTAATAATGAAGTCAAACAGCCTGATAAGTTTCTGTAAGCACATTATACCTTATAATTAAGCATTTTTTCTTGAAATATTTGTTTCCATGTTCATGCATTGAAATGTATGAATCATTAAAATGGAAAAAGGGAGGATGCTTGTGAGATTGTATCCACCTAGCAGATTATATTCTATATCATAATCCTGAAGCCTTGCATTGCCTCTCCATCCACTAGTGCACACGCAAAGTAAAAAAAAAAAAAATAGGTAGAATAATCACCTTAGATTTTTTTGTCAAATTGTTCTATTATCAACAAGTATGCAGTATTCCCAAGTTTAGAACTTACATTCTGTATTCAACAAATAATTTTTGAAAATGTTTTAACCTGCCGTATATAATTTTGATAAGAGAACCAGATATCTTTACAACTTCACTAACCATGTAAATAAATGTGTCTCAGCTGCAGAGTGGACTGGAAATTTTTACCATTTTGAGAGCTGGAAATTTTTTTATTGAATAATGCATGTTATAAAGTCATAATGTTTTTACAATGCTTCTTCTAAAGGTTACATACATTTTCTCTCATTTCTGAGTAAATGTTTTTGCTATAGGTGGTACACTCAGGGAAGTTTTGGAAGTTTACTGTGCGCAAGGTGCTCTTGAGAGACGATAACTCATTTCAGACTTATTTAAAATGTATCAAAGAAGACGATTGCTTACCAACTGGAAATATTGCAATTTTTACTTCTACAGCAGAGTATTCCTGTTAGGCCTCTGCCTGTCAACACTATACATTCTGATGACCACTTTCATTTCATCTTTGTAAGCATAGCCAAAGTACTTTTGCCAAGTACTGTGGCAAAAGCATTTAAAGAAAAGTGGGGGGGGGGG
>VWZV01006579.1:585711-669095 GCA_013397155.1 Irena cyanogastra
GGGGGGGGAAGTCTATCTTAAAACTAACATTTGTTACCACTCAGAAAAAAACCACAAAAACAAACAAACAAAATCCCCTCTAAATCTATGTACGGTCCTTCTTTAAATTGACACTAGACAGTTATTTGTTGGCATATAAAAAATTGGGACTTTTACATCTTGAAATTTCTTAACTCTGAGCCCTCCAAAATATCTAGTATTTGAGCTACAGTTTAATGCTATCCCCATCCCTTCTCCTTTTTTCCAGTGGTTGTTACTAGCTAAAGTAGGAAAGAAGAATTGAAAGTATGATTGTGCACTCTTTCAAACATGAAACTTTCTGAATTTTCATCAATCTGTAAGTATTGAACGTGCTATTGGTTCTTTTTGGTGTCTTTGATGAAGAAGAATTGTTTGAGAATAAAACTCCAAAATTTAATAAAAATGGTCAGTAGTGGAAAAGTGACATACAAGGGAATAGAACCTTAAATCTGTAACCTTGTGGTAAATGTTTTATAGTTTATAGAGAAGTGGTAGTGCCACTTGTAATAACATTCACTTGGACTTTCTGTCTTTCGCAGTTTTTTGTTTGATTTTCCTCCATTCTGCTCATTCTTGTACCTCATTCCATCAAATGAATGACTGATTATTGGAGTGGATAATTATTTTTTGCCATTTACTTTTCCAGCCATGCCACTACGTCTTTTGCTTGTCCTGTCAATACAACTTTAATCCTGAAAAAAATCAGTTATATTCCAAATGAGAAAATTAATTACATGTGCAATAAATAAATTTTTTGCTCCTTTCCTTAGCTGTTCAGAGGCTGAATGGTTCTGTGAAGCCACAAAAGTCTGCACTTGATTTGTTTAAAATAAGACAGTTATGTCCCACTGTGGTAGGTTGCCCCTGCCCACAAAGATGCTCTATCACCCCCCTTCTTAGCTAGGCAAGAGAGAGAAAGTAAGGTGGAAAATGACTTGCATGTTGAGCTAAGGCATTTTACTAAAGCAAAAGTGAAGGGTTATGTGTGCACAGGCAAGGAAAAAAAGCCAATAATTTTATTTTCCACTTCCCATCAGCAAGCGATGTCCAGCCACTTCCCAGCAAGCAGGGCTTCCGCACGTGTAGTGGTTGCTTTGGAAGTCAAACATTGTAAATAACAGATGCCCCACTGCTTCCTCCTCCTTTTTCTTAAGATTTTATATCTGAGCAGATGTCACAACGTACAGAATGTCTCTTTGGTCAGTTTGGGTCATCTGGCCTAGCAGTGTCCCCTCCCTAGATCTTGCCCAGCCCCAGCCTAGGGATGGAGGGGCAGAATGTTTGAGAGACATCGCCGATGCTGTGCCAGCCCTGCCCTGCAGGAGCTGAAACACTGGTGTGTCACCAACACCTTTATAGCTATCAATGCACTTTATGGCCATCACAGCACTGGGAGGGCTGCTGTGGGGAGAATTAACTTCATCCCAGCCAGACCCAGCACACGCCCTTACAAGAGTATATGGAGTCACCAGTGAAGACGAAGCTAAAGAGCTCTTCAGAAAGTGTATTGAGCTACATGCTCCTTACTCTTTTGACTGAATTAAATTGAGGTCTAAACCCTGTCCTAGGCATGCTATGCTATGGATCTTCTATCTTTCTTTAGCCTTCTTTTAGTTCTAGAGTTACAACCTGTGAAGACTTAAAGAATGCAGTTACATGTCTCAAAACACTGTTCCCATAAGATAAGTCACCACAACAGAACTCGAGATAAGCACAGATGCCACAGCAGAAAGGAGCTAATACTTGATCTAATGTAGGTAAAGGTTTGATTAGCATCTGGACAAAAATTCCTACCATGGCAGGCATGGGAAGTGGGAATGAAGCAAGTGTTTATGCACATGCCATCTCAAATCATGGGAACAGCATCTATGCCCTGTGGATACCCAGGACTTGGACTATATAAAAGTGATTCCTCCAGAAGAACTATTCAAGGACCCCCATCACCAAGACCAGGGTGAAGAAGAACCAGCAGGGTGCCGCAGGAATCCATATGGTGGTGATACCTTTTGATTCATCTCTCCCTCTCTCTCTTATTCTTTCTCTTCCCCCTCACAATTCTCTTCCTGTTTCTTTCTATCTCTCAACCTCACATTTACTGTTAAATAAAATCCGTACTGTTGACTCTGGCATATGGTCTTGTTTGCATCTTATTTTGGGCAGAAGTATCTCTTCATCATAACACAGCATTGCTTGGAAATGTCTATATACACTTATGTCTATGTGTAGATATATATATATCTATGTATATGCGTATGTGAATAGATGTAGATGTGAATATATAAGTACATAGTCTGTGCTGGACTTCAAATAAGAGGAGATATCAGAAGCAGAATTCTGTTCTTTGCTATATTTTATTTCATCCTATTTCTTATTCCAATGTCTCCCATTTTCAAAGTAGTACAGATTTTCTTTAGTAATGCATAACACCAATACAAAAGATATTAGAGTGAGTTTGAGAACAATAGAGTCGTTCATCATATGTGAGTATAAAAAAAGTTTATTTGGAAAGCACATAGATATCAGTAGATAGAAAATAACATATTATATTTGAATCTTTCAATATTTAATTAAAAATAGAGACATCTAAACTGCCACCAATATATCTTCAGAGTTAACCACTTCTTGAGATGAATGGATTCTTTCTGCAGGAAAATGTTGTGATCATTTACACCCCGTTTGTATTTTTAAGGTTATCTCTGTCATCATAAGCCATAAGAATATTTTTGCTTCAGTGGAAGCAGAGTCTCTAGGAAAAACTTAATACAATAATATTTATTTTGCTGGAGATAAGAGGCATAGAAATTCACTCTGCCACTAGGTTTACAAGTGATAATTTAAATAAGGGTAATGTTACTGTGTATATGTGCAAAATTGTAGTTTAAGTCCATTTCCCTGAAGAGATATTTTTAGCAAATATTTTCAGTTTGAAATAGCAATTCCATCAGTAGGATAGTTGTTTATTATACTAAACAGTTTATAACATGTTTACTTATTTTAAAGAAAATAGCAGTTTCAAAGTTTGGTATTATTGTCCAAAACAGAGTTAATATTCTGGGTTTATATACATACATACATAGCTAATATGTTGTTAGCTTTGAATTTTAACTTGGTGTTAATTCTTATATTGATATTCATTAACAGGTATCTAAGATAGAGTCACAGCTAAGAGGATTCATATAATCTGAATAGCATTTTTGAATTTTGACTTTTTTTGCATTATTTAATAGAGATGGTTTTCAGCTAGGCTATTTCTTTTTTGAATGCATCATTTATGTTCCAATGTTCCAACGTTATGTTCTTTTCTCTAGTTAGTTCTTTCCAAACCTAGTTAGCTGGGAGGGTTATGTTGTTCATGCCTATTTGTCACATTAGATTCCCAGAATCCCATCAGAACTATGTCAAATTACATCAATCCAAACTCTGGGCTTCTGATAACAGAGTGCTGTAAGCAGAGCATGGCTTGAAGGTTATTCTAAGACAAATAGCTTATCATGATCACAGAAGTACTATAAGAGATGCAATCATTTATTGAGTGTTCATGCAATATGATTTTTTGTTGTACCGCAGTAACCTGAAATTTTCAGTAGCCTACGCTTTACAAAACCTGTTCACAACACTGGACTAAATTTTATAGGGGTATTTGTAATCCCTGCTAGGGGAATGATTCTCATTCTGCAAAGAAATACAGTAATGAGGTAGTGATATCTTTCATTCTGACCTCAGAAAAGAGCCAAATAGTAAAACAGGAAATTAAAAAACACTCCCTGAAGTTAAATATATTACAAGATATTGCTGCCCTCACTATAAGACTAGGAATGTAGCAAAATTGCATCCCCTGGCTGCACAAGTCCTACCAGCAAATCTGGCATAGTTGCAGATAAACCAGGCAGGGTGCCTTTCTGCTTCTGCATTATGTAGAACATGACAAAAGACAGTCTATCACAAAAATGTACATTATCATATGCTGCTGCTACCGTTATGCTCAGCTGCTTCTGGAGCTTGGACAAGCCCAGGCACACAGATAATGAACCTTTCTCGTTTCATCCCTGGACTAGTGAAGCAGAGAAACTAAGTCTGTCAGAACCTAAGAATTGTCCTGTTTCTAGAAGTGTGCTATGGATTTCTCTGGTAATGCTCATATCTTTCAGAGAAGAGATAAATTCCTTTTTTTAGAATTTTGTGAATGATTGGAAAGATCTGGCATGAGGTTTTATCCATTACTCTAAATTTTCTCATGAGGAAGCAAGATCTTTGAAGAGACAAGTCTATTATTTTTGTCCCGTGCCTGCAAGGCTAGTTATGGTCATGCCAGGCTTAACTTGCATAAATCCCTTAAATTATTTTACATCCTTTTGGGACCGAGATTAGAAAATTTTTCAGGCTGCAATTACCGGTTTATGGAGGGATGGAAAAAAAAAACAAACAGATATATTCCTGAAAATTCTGCAGTGAAGGGCAGCCATGTCATGTCAGCGAGCAGTTTCTATTTGGTAAAACTGTTCATTGAGTGAGAATGACATTTATCCAGTGTGTATGATCTTACCATTCCTTTCCCATATGTCTTGTCCTAGTGAGCCTCCTCACCAACAGTACAAAGTGTAGTATATTACCTTTTTCATATTGAAGTTTTATTCATGTTCTTGAGTAAATTACATTTAACTGCTGTTGCAAATTTGATTCTGAGAACATGTTTAAAAGACACTTTATAGTTTCCCTAGCAGTGGCACTACTTAACTCTGAGAGCCAGAAGATTGCCTCCACTGCATCTAGTAATAATAGAAAATTGAATTTTCCATAGGTCAGTCCAAAATACTGGCCACCTGTACACCAAATCTCTATTACTTTCTCAGAGTAACTCTCATTGGAGATTTTCTATTCAAGTGTTGTCAGTTTTATCGGGGGGTCTTACAAACATTGGTGAATTCAGCCCTCATAGTCAGAAGAAAAAGCATAGATATACCCGAAGTACCAAAGGCAAAAAAAATATTGTATTTTAATTTTTTTTTGAATATCATGTGACTTTTATTTCAGTTGTGAATATAGTAGAACAGAATAATATATTCAAAACTAATAGATATAAATGCATTGGATTCCCAGAAACTGTTCTTTTGGATCCAATGCACACCTCCCTTGTATCAAAGGAAGTCCCTTTGACTTCTGTGGTGTTTGACTTTGGCTCGGGAAGATGTGTGTGTAAGGGTAATGGGAGTAAGAGATAACATTTTTGTATCATTCCTACTTTGGGGCTCTGTCAGGTATAGCCTAGGTTTAACACATCTGTGTTTCCTATGTACTGTTGCTGTAGAGTCACCACTGATGTAAAATGTGACAGCAAGGTTCAACATATTCTACCTTCTCAAAATATGTCTCTGAGGCTCTGTCTTTTCTGCTTATATTCATGAGGTAACTCCTCTGAGTGAGACAGTACTTGAACTAAAAGGTAAAAAGCAGTGTCACTAGCTCACTTACAGCTGTAAGACCTTCTGACACAGCTCATCATCTTTATTGCTGCAACAATACCTTCTACATTAGAAATTTCTTTGTGCTAGGACAGTTCAAAAATTTTTCTGTCCTGTTGGATACATGTGGGAGTTGTGAGAAGGCATTAGGAGTCTAATAGACTTTGATAACTTTTGTCTGCATTGACATTTACTGTGGCCTTTTTAAACTATGGTGAGATCAAAATTCATCTTGCATCCCTGGACAAGCTAGCACACCAAGTAAAAGAGATATTTTTTCAAGGGTGCATGCATCGTAGCTAGGACCCGCCTCCAGCCTGCAACTTGAGTTGTCTTTAAAACAAAGACAAGACTTGAAACTGATCAGGTTGGAGGTATGGATCAAGTTTTGCAAGGTATTTCTGACATGCTATGTGTTATGCAATGTTGCCATAAATATATTACACGGCTAGGCAAGGGAAAAATCAGTTTGTGAAACAAGCACGAGCATTTGGCTGATCCCACGAAAACCTCAGCTCTTTAGTGCTCACAGTGAGCTTTTTGTCATTTGGTTATTTGTTTTTGTTGAACACTGAAGTTACGAGGGAGAGACTACAGTGAAATCACTACGTCTGAGCTGGCTGTGAGATAACCAGAAATGCTTCAGCTAGGGAATAGAATTTTCTTTCTCCAGCATAAATTTCCATAGTTTGCTAAATAAATTATGAGCTACATTGGCCAACAGTTCCCAAACTCTTGCACAGCTCAGTCCAATACCAGGAAATTCATGAACTAGGAACTAGTGTCCTTTGCATTGCATGTCAGTGTCAAAATTCCTATTTATTTTACTGGGAACAGGAGGCATTTTTCAGGCAGCCTTTCTTGCTAGCAAGGAAAATATTTCTTCTAAGGCAAAAATGTACTGTCCATATTTTTATGGTAACAACAGTGAATAAATTGAATGTTGCAGTCCTTCAGTTTTGCCAAATTGTCATCTAAAGCAACAATAAGAATATGAGTCCACTTTGTTCTGCCAATTTCTGAAGGTATCATAGAGGTTAAATAACAAGTACCTAATGTTTCTGCTTTGGATGATGTTATAAAGGAAATTGGACAAACACAGGAGTATAAATCAAGGAAAGGTGCTAGAAAATTGTGCCATCAGTTAGAAAAATATGCCATACTTACATCTGATCTATCCTCTTACTTGCTGAAAGTAGAAAAGAGAAAAGCATTTAGTATCTTGAGTAATCCAGACACTGATTAACTGCATCCCATAATGCTTTCTAATGTATCTTCTAGAAAACCTTATAAATCATACGCAGGCCTTTTCTCTTTAAATGCTACTTTATCAATTCTCAATTGCTCAACTTTCAAAATAAAGGAAGAAAATTAGGGTCTGAACAGCTGGGATTTATTTTCCTCCTCAGGGCCTGGATTCAGTTCAGTATTTAGGCACATGCACAGCCTGAAGCAGGTGTGCAGTCCCATTAAAGATGTGTTCTTAAGTACCATTGTGAATGACAATTATTTCTGGTCTTTCAAAACACTGTGACATTTGATGCATGTTAGAAAATCAGCCCACTTGAAAAAGGTCACACAAAGAAACAAGAAAAGCAGTTGTTTTCATTAACATAACTATGGGCTTTAGTTTCAAACCTGTGATACAATGAGTTTTACACGGCTTCACATTTCACTGCTGGTGTCTGAATGTGCATCTCTCACACATATCTGTATGCAAATTAACTAGAAAGTTGTAGTTATTAACCTTAATAAGCCCCAAATCATGGGAAAGTTGTAAAACTTATAAACTGAAGAAGCCAGTTGTGATTGTTCCACCCCATATTTCAAACCTGGAAAATTTTTCAAGCTGAGTCTAATTCTAGCTTCTTGTGGGAAATATTTTGCAAAGCCTATGTTAGGTAAGAGTTGCTACAGCTTCCATTTTTTTACCATAGATTCACACAGGGTTTTGAAACAGATTTGGAAATATATGGCGATGGTGGAGAATGTTTTAACTTTGGTAGCAAGCATGGTACAGCAAAATATTGATAATTACAGAGTTTTGCAGAAGCTGTCAATCTCGTTGAATAGAGAGGAAATTACTGCTTTTATTACGCGTTCCTTTGGCCCACTTTTTAAAAGGATGTAGGAAATAAGGATGAGAGGTTACGTAAAATAGCAAGAGAGGAAGTCCTTAGCTGAGTCAGGAAATCAAGTTCAGTGCACCAACCACCATTAACCTCCTCTCCCACCTGCTGATGAAAGCACATCTCCTTCAGTATTTGGGTCTGCTTTAAATTGCAATCAACCAGCAAGCTGTCTTTCTGAAATACACTACTAGAAATTTATTCTGAAAATATTCTACTGTTACATTTTATACATGGCTATTATAATATAGAATTATATTATGATTTTCTGTGGAGGTACATTTTGATGTTCTCCTTACTTTCCTACCCAAAAAAATGTTAGTTATAAAATCAGTCATAAATGAAAACAAACTATTTGATCACTCAGTCCAGCTCATGTCAAGGGGAAAGGCTAATGAAGAGAACCCAACCATCTCTATAAATAGTCAGGAAGAATGAGAAGAAAACTGTAACCAAAGCAAGTCCATATGTAGCATACAATGGTTACTCTTTCCTAACTATAATGAAGGTAATTTCAAAGATTTGTAGGATTCCTATCCTAAAATTCTGCCCTCATTTTCTAGCTGATGTGTGCATGATTTTCCAGCTTCAGGGAGAAATCATCTTTTCTTCAGGTATGATATACTTTTCCTACCAGGTTTATTCTGGGGGCTTTGAAGACCAGTAGGAAGTGGATTTAAAAGTGCTTTGCAGAGTATGACTTCAAATTGAATGGTCAGAGTACTCGTCATACTTACAGAGCATAACCACAAGGGTTGGTTTCCTCCCGGGGGCATTCCCTGTGGGAGCAGCCCATCACACCATGGTTGGAGAGTTACTTGTTCCTGTGTCAGTGCCACACAATCCCAGTATTTTTCCAAGCCTCTCAGTTGCCTCTCCTGATGCAAAGCCTTAGCAGTTTTAGTCACCACAGTGCAAAACCAGCATAGTACTACTGGTTTCCTTAGGATAAACAGGGTCCTTAAGCATGAGCAGGAAAGAGAGGAGAAAAGAAGGGAATGGGATTGCTCAGCATAGTTAAGGACTAAAGTGCAGCCTTTTTTAGCATATCTGTCCAAAGTAAATTTCCCTGTGAAGTAACACGGCTTTTCTGCTAAGCTATTGTTGAAAGGATTTACATTTAATGGGAGCAATGAATAATCCTCCTCATTCTTCTCTCATTTTGTCAATGAGCTCATGTACTATGCAGGACTTAAGGCTTATCAGGAAATGCTAGAGGATCAGGGGATTGCAGGGATGAAGTGACTGTCAGGTTGTGATGAAACTGGAAAACAGAAAGTCATGTTGAGCCAATAGATCTGCACAGGTTATCAAGACTGAAGGTTGGCATGGCAATGTGTCCAGCCTCCTTGCAGTAAGGCTCCCCACCTTGGTTGGTATGCTATGCTTAGCAGCGAGGCTGAGGTCTGAAAGTGAGGTTGGAGAGTGAGAAGCTAATTCTTCTCCATAATGAACTGGGATAGATCAAGTGTAGCACTCCATAAATCACTGGATGAACAACATAAAACACACAAGATACAAAAATTGCTTATTTTCTTTTATGGCATGTTTTTTTCTAATAACTCTCTCCTGATGAAATGTCTGCATATTTGAGAAGGTGAGGATTACAGGATAGACGTGGTCACTGTTTTCTCAAAGTCTAGAGGTGATATCAGATAGGTGCTGTAAACAAGGTTTCATCTTCTAAAAACTGTCAGATTAGTACCACATGCCAGAAATAAATACACATAAAATTGTTAAGTAACAAAGAAAGCTGCTGTGCTTTTGTCTCAAATATATTGTTCCACATGCAATATTAGTCAAAAGGACAGATTCCATTATTTTCCTAACCACCAGTTCAAGGACCATGCACCCAATTGAAAGTAGTGTGCTGTTCTCCCAGATGTATGTAACAGGATTTTTATTATATTTTCACTGCTTTTTTTTTTTCCTCAGGGACATTATGGTCAACTGGTTTTGATATCCACATCTGTCCACATTGATAACCTATGACATTCTGTGACATAAGTCACATACAACTGGATGCACAAAGGTCTGTTAGCATTCTGGTAGGGGAGAGAATGTGACATTTTGAAGGTCTCTGCCTCAAATCTCATTTGAGTTTCCAAGCAGCACCTTGCAGACAGATACCCTTGTCATCGCTGACATCCTGGACAGCATTTTTAACAGAGAGACAAAGGATTACAATTGCAGCTAGAGGCTGAACTTCAGACCCTTCCTTTTTTTACCTGATGTAATCTGTGAACATTAAATTCCACTTTAAAAAAATCCAAATAAAATGAAGCAGTCTTTCCATGCAAATATTCCCATGGTGGAGATGGAGTCATTGATCAGGGCAATAGAGAACCTAGTCACAGCAGTAGCCCACAGGGCTTCCTTGTGTTTACAGCGTCAGCACTCCTCTGCCCCACATCACAAAGTCAGCCTCTCCTCTGCTGAGCATCAACACTGAGACTGATTCATTGAACACAACAGAAACAGAGGAAGAAGTCAGGGAAACTGAAACAGAGGAGATAGGACAAGGAATGTCAATATCCTCAGCAATATTCCCTTATAAAAGAACTAGAAGTCTAATTAGGAATAAAAGTTAAGCCACCTGGGAAGGAAAATAAAGTTTTTGTGAACTAATGTTGAAAACAATCAGATCTTTGATATAAAAACAATAAGCTTCATGATGAAAAGTGCTTTTCAAAAAGATATTTAGGTTTTTGCAAACAGAAAAGCCTGAAAATCCCTCTCATAACAAATGAAAATTGCATAGTGTAACTGTCACTTACTTACTAAATTCCTTCATGAATTTAAACCTCTGTGTATTTTTGGTACAGATTTTTTCCTCTAAATGATAAATGTATTCAATTATAATATCATAAGCCCTGG
The DNA here is from genome assembly GCA_013397155.1 of Irena cyanogastra. NCBI lineage: Eukaryota > Metazoa > Chordata > Aves > Passeriformes > Irenidae > Irena > Irena cyanogastra. The sequence goes on from VWZV01006579.1 coordinate 596,198, forward strand.
AAAATATTTTACAGTTCACCTGAAATACTCACAATATGCTCTGTTTGAAAAATTTGGGTTCCTATGCTCACATGTTTAAGCACAAGATCCACACTTGAAAACATCCTCAAGGGTATCAAAAACATTGCTATGTTGAAAGAAATATTCTTCACTGAGTGCACAGAATTTATTCAAGCAAACATCAGACAAAAAGCAAGACTACAAACTCAAGAGTGCTCTGATTTAGAAAATCAATAGAAAAAATCAGGTAAAAGACACACCAAACTATAAAGTGATAACAGATGAAAATATGAAAATATGGATGAGATCCCAGAAAAAAAACTCACAGCAAGCCCATAAGAAATCTGAGCAAGTATACAATCAGCAATCCTAGCCACTAAGGGCTCATCTCTGGATTTATATTTTTAAGAAATGTGTGTTATTAGAAAATTCAACCATCTCAAGGAGTAAGAACATGCTAAAAGTATTAGAAAAAAGTAACCTGAATTTGTAAGTGCTGAGAAAAAGCATTGCACTTTTGACAGAAAATGAAAATTCTGTGTAGAATCACAGAATGATTTGGGTTGGAAAGGACCTTAAAGGTCCTAACTCCAACCCCCTGCACTGGCAGGGTTGCCTTCCACTAGAATATTGCATAAATCCATACTCATTTGAAATGGAAAAGTATGTGAACTTAGTCATTTTATTTACATTCATTCTAAAAGACAGAATGAACCCTACAATACATGACAGGAGAGATGTTATATGGCATATAAATGTTAGGTTACATAAAATAGTAAACAGATATTTTTTGTAACCGTAAACAGCTCTGGTTTCCAGACAGTGGTCTAAAAGTTTAAAAGTCATCGAGGTACCACCCACTGCGCAGGATGAGGAGCAATTCCTCTGTTAAAATTTTACTTTAACCTGAGAAGCTGTAGAGCTGAGACAGAAGTCTTACAAATGACTTCAGAGAAGGCGAGCTGACACTACCTCACGCAGTGATGGCTTGCAGGCTGTGCTCAAAATCAGCTCCTAAAGGTTGGGTGCGGGGGAGTAAGTTACTGAAGCTGTCAGGATGACATGGAAGATGCAGAAGTCGCAAGATCCAACCCAGAGAAGACCATGAGGATTCAGTAGAACATAGAAACATTTGTCACCCAAACACCTCATAGGAAAGTCATGTCCAGAGTCCTTCAATCCCAACCGAGGAATTGCCAAGCAAACTCATAATAAAAAACACCAAGAAAAATGAGTTTTAATTTTTTTTAATTTAATTTAATTTAATTTAATTTTAAGTCTGACTTTGCTGGTGCTCCAGTCCAAGAAAATTTTTGAAGGTCATCTCTCAGCTATAGTGTTAAATATCTCCTAATACATACCTGGCCTACTCATAAAGCATCTTTTCAACAGTCCTGCATACTAGAAACTCTCCTAAATTGACACAATCCCCTAGCAGTACCAGGACACAGAAGTAAATGTTAGCTTAGTGGTATGCAGGTGTATATGCATAGAAACTAGATTAAATGTACAATTATTTTACTAGCTTCCACTGTGTCTGAAACATTCCTACAATCATATGGATTATAGAAAACCTCTGAAATTATGCCTGACCATAAGTTTTGGGCCAACTTTTCCCACAGTCCATTGTATATGCATAATTTTGTCATGTTTAACAATTCATGAATTGTTAAAACAAGGAGAAAATTCACAGATTTCTGTTACTGAATTTGTTAGACATTTCATACAAGCTATGCCTATGAATTTTTTGTATATTGTGCTTCCACTAATTGCTATGCACCATATGGTCCTCTGAATCTGATAGTTTGTTTAAGCTCCTATTAGAGAGACTGGAATATCTTAAACAGGAGAACAACAAATATTGAATGACAAGTATCAGACAATGCAATTCTCTTCTTCAACACCAAATTTAATGGATGAAAAATTATTTGTGCTATTAACCTTGAAAAATTCTGGACTTAGCAAGGCAAAATCACGGCATGCTGTCTGCAAAACCTTTTAAAAGAATTTTTTAAAAAATATTGAAAAACTCATGTCTTTTGTTGTAGAGCTTATACAAATCAATGCTGCTGACGGAGGGTATCTAAATAAATGGAAGCACTTATGTGACTATTCAGATCTAGTAAACTCAAATTCCATTTAATTTTAATCACAGTTCATTCTTTACAACCACTCCATTTTTTCACATCAAAGAATGAGATGAATGAACTGCTTGACATGTCTATCCCTGTTCTTTGTTGCAAGCTTTGCAATCCCTTGTTCTGTACCTATAATTATATCATTTAACTGATGTTATAAAAAGGGGTAATTTTGGACTGTGTGTTGTCCTATTTGACTCTGTTTACCCCAAGGAGGAGAGAAGAGACAGGGATGAGACATAAATTCCAGACCCTGCATGTGCACAGAAAGATCCTCAAATAGGAAATCTCAGAAAAATCCAGTGGCAGGAAGGAGTAGGATATGCAGAAGACTGAGGCATGCATTTGTCCAAGGTTCTCCTTTGCCACTAGGTCACAAAACAGTTCGGCAAATTCACTTGCTTGGAAGGAGATCATCACTTTATTTGGTTTAAATAAATAACACAGATTGTATTATATAATCTTACAATATAAGGAAAGAAAAAGACCCAAGTTATTGAAAAGAAAAAACATTCTCAGCAGATAAAAATTATGTGACAGTTGCTGTGATGGGGGAATTTGCCTTAACAGTCCTAGCCAGTGTGTGTTTGCCCCTGTGATAGCTGAAGTTGCTGCTTTGCCAGCTTCTTAGTCTCTCAGAGATGACTGAATCTTGATGCTGATGGAAACAAATCCTGTTTCTAAAATTCTATTATATCATTTGGGTTGAAAGATACTATATATGTATGATTTTCTTAAATAAATGTACTGTAAAATATGGGACAGCTTCGATTTACAACTAGTTAAGAGGTTTCAAATGTTGTATTTCATACAATCAGTTTGACAATTTGGATGCTACAAAACTTAGTAGTCCCAGAGCAATGCAAAGCCAGAGGGAGAGAAAATTACAGGCCTGTGATTTTTTTTCTTTCTTTTTTTTTCAGGATATGGTTCACCAAAACCCCCATTAAAAACAAAATGACTTTTTCATTGGTCAGTCATTTGAGGAAATAAAAGCAATTAAATGGCGCATTGATTTTCAAATTTCCTTCTTCCAGACTTAAGTATATCTGCTCCAGGAACTAACATTGAAATATTGTTATTTTAAATTCACTTCTAGCTATGGCACAGTACTTCACAAAACCTGCTTGCACAGCATTACACAAGGTGGAGGCCAGCAAATTAAGCTGACCTCATATTCCCTTTAAGAAAAGAAAGTAGTGGGGGGTGTGATTCTATTTTAGGAAAAGCTAGATACAGACAGTTCAGGTAGCTTAGAAGTTGTGTTGAAAATCTTGGAACAGATCTTCTAAACAATGCTGAGCACTAGACTTAAGCTTTTCTCTCCTGTAGCAAGGTTAGTAACTATATGGACTCTGCCTAGATAAATCATAAGGCCAGAATCAAAACTGGCCTTATGGAAGAAAAATCCAGTAGAATTCACAGACTCTGGCAGCACCCGACATCAGACATTTAGGGAAGAGTATAAAATTAAGGAAACTACATGCTCATATTCTCCCAGCCTCCAGCAATTTGCAGCACATATTTGAGCCAAAGGTGATATCTTTATATTTAATAGTTCTCAGTGGATTTTTCTCATGAACTTGAGCATTCAATTTGAAACCATATAAATATTACTAGCCACAGAATCCTGCAATAAGAAGATTAGTTAGCTAGTCTATGCATTAAATCGTTAGGAAAAAAAATGGACTTTTAATGTGAAGGTTTACTTCATGCAAATAAAATATAATTTCTTATAGAAAAGTTTTAAGGTCCATTTATAGGCAGAAATGGTACTTCAAAATATGATCCCTTTCATTATGTTTTCTCAAATCAGTTTGGACCATAGGAAAAAAACTGGTAAACTGCATATACATCACAAAGCATAAATTAAATATATTGTTCAGCTCAAACTGGCTAGAAAGGATATTTACTTCCATCTAAGGAATCCTTTTTTGTGTCTCAACGATTTTTTTTTTCTTTTATTTGGGGCAATATTTAGTGACAAGGAACGAAGTGTTGAATTTTAAAATGACAGTGACTATTAAAAGGTTTTCAGATTCATTTTGATTATGTTGGCAGCTTTAACTGCAAAACTCTTTTTCCATTGAGTGTTGTTTGGGAGTTAAAAAAAAAATCCAAAGCCATTTCACATCTTTTGTTCTTTTTGTGGTTGCACTGAGTTTGTATGACAAAGTTTTGGTAGTGGGGGACTACAGGGTGGCTTCTGAGAGAAGCTGCCAGAAGCTTTCCCCATGTCCAATAGAGCTAGTGCCAGACAATTCCAAGATGGACCCGCCAGTGGCCCGAGCCAAGCCCATCAGCCACGGTGGCAGCAACTCTGGAGTCGTGTATTTAAGGGGAAAAGACACTGTGCAGCTGCATCCAGAGAGAGGAGTGACAACGTGTGAGAGGAACTCTGCAGATACCAAGGTCAGTGAAGGAGGGGAGGAAAGTGCCCCAGGCACCAGAGCAGATTCCTTTGCAGCCCAAAGACCATGGTGAGGCAGCAGTGCCCCTGCAGCCCATGGACATCCATGGTGGAGCAAAGATCCACCTGCAGCATGGAGGAACCCACACTGGGGTAGGTGGATGCCTGAAGAAGGACGCAACTCCATGGGAAGTCTGAGCTAGAGCAGACTCATGGCAAGATCTGTAGACCAGGGAGTAGCCTACCCTGGGGCAGGTTTGCTGTCAGGAATTGTGAGCCCACAGGGGACCTACACTGGAGCAGCCTGTTCCTGAAGGACTGCATCCTGTGGAAGACACCCCACTTGGAGCAGAGGAGGATGTGAGAAGTCCTCCCACTGAGGAGGAAAGTGCATCAGAGACAACCCGAGACGAACCAACTGCAGCCCCCATCCACCCTTCTGTTGTGCCGTTTGGGGGAAGGAGGGAGAGCAAGTAGAAAGTTGAACCCAGGAAGAATGTAGGGGTGAGGGGGAAGACCTTTTTAAGATTTAGTTTGATTAATCTTTTATTGATTAGTAATAAATTAAACTAATCTCCCAAGTCAAGTCTTTTTGATTGTGATGGTGCCGAGTGACCTCTCCCTGCCCTTACCTTAACACATGGGCCTTTCTTTATATTTTATCTCCCCTGCCAAACTGAGGAATGAAATGATAAAGCAGCTTTGGTGGGCACCTGGCATTCACTCAGGGTCAACCCACCACAGTGATAGAACAAAATTTAACTTTCCTTCAATAAAAGTGAAATATGATCTCCAGAACAGCTTCCGACTCATTTGCTTCTTACCTGGTGCACTCCTGATCTCAGTTCGTTCAGAGTGCAGTCATAATTTACAGACTTGTGACAGAGATGTGTCTCTACATTTTCAGCTGCCAAGGTTGCTGTGTTACCAGGTTTTGACACAGCTGCACTCTTGACTGCCTACTTTGGGGTATTTGCTGCCACTGCACATAGACAGCTCAGATGATTAAAGGAAAGCGACTGTGTGTGAGCGATCAGTAATAACAGAAGCATTAAGGTTGGAAAAGATCTGCAAGATCAAGTCTGACCTTTGACTGAGCACCACCATGCCAACTAAATCATACCACTAAGTGCCACATCCAGTCTTTCTTGAACACTTCTGAGCATCATGATTCTACCACTTCCCTGGACAGCTTGTTCCATGGCTTAACCACCCTTTCAGTGAAGAAATTTTTCCTGATGTCCAACTTGAACCTCTCCTAGTACAGCTTAGGATTTCTTCTTGTCCTGTTGCTCAATGTCTTTCTTGTACTGAGAGGCCCCAAACTGAACATAGGGTTGGAGATGCAGCCTCACCAGTGCCAAGTACAGGGGGACAATCACTGTCCTGGTACTGCTGGCCATGCTATTCCTGATGCAAGCCAGGATGCCACCGCCTTCTTTGCCACCTGGGCACAGGCTAGCTCATGCTCAGATGCTGTTGACCAGAATCCCCAGGTCCTTCTCCTACACCACTTTCTGGCCACCCTTTCCCCAGCCTGTAGTGCTGCATGGGGTTATTGTGACTGAAATGCAGGACCTAGCACTTGCTCTTATTGAACTTAATTTAATTGGCTACAGCCCCATTGATCCAGTCTGTCTAGGTCTCTGCAGAGCTTTCCCACCCTCCAGCAATTCAGCACTTCCACCCAACTTAGAGTCATCCATGGATTTACTGAGGATGTACTCAATCCCCTCATCTTGATCATGGATAAAGGTATTAAACAAGACTGATGTCAGTACTCAGTCTTGAGGAGCCCCACTAGTAAGCAGATGCCAACGGGATGTGTTCATCATTCATCACCACCCTCTAGGCTCAGCCATCCAGCCAGTTTTTAAGCCAGCAAAGAGCACACCTGTCCATGCTGTAGACTCACAGGTTCTCCAGGAGAATGCTATGGGAGACAGTATCAAAGGCTTTGCTGAAATCCAGGAAGGCTACATACACAACCTTTCCCGCATGCACTAGGGCAGGTCACTTGGTCATAGAAGAAGATAAGATTGATTGAGTGGGACCTGCCTCTCCTAACCCCATATTGGCTGGGACCAATCTCCTGGTTGTCCTGTAAATCAAATCTTTCATATGTCTCTAGTGAAGAAAAATATATTTTGAAACTTGATGCTAGATAGGAGAAAATGAAAAAGAAGCTAAAAAAGTTTCTATCTTCATAGTCAGAAATTCAAGTTTGAAATCATTAGTTGTGTTTTCTCTCCCATAAGAGAGAAGGAAAGAAGGAGAGAAGGAAAACATAGAGTGAGAAGGAGAGAGAGAGAAGGAAAACATAATTGTCGTCAATAAACACAACGGTAAATCCAAGTAATTATACAGTACTCTTCATCTGAAGACCCTGAGCAGTTAATAATCACTAATTAACTAGGCCTTGCAACATTTCTGGAAGGGATATGCAACTTCAATAATACATTTCTCAGGGGACCCAAACTGTAGGCATTTTGTGTGACCCACAGGTTAACTGGAAAATTCTGCATCAAATACATCTTAAGACCTAGGATGTTAATGTATTTTTAAACTTAGCTCCAGTGAAATAGTCTCACTATGACATCTGCTCCATGGAGGCAGAAGAAACAGAACACAAACAGTGATGTGTGGTTATAGCAACTGCAAAATAATGGAGAAGGACAGCAATGGGAGTTTAGAATGGATTATACTTTACTCCACATGCTCAAGATTTCATTTGAGGTTTGGTTATCAGGTGTGTTCTTCCAGCAAATTTCTTATCAAGCAAAGCAGGCTTGTACAAAATTGTACAGAGATTATAAATGTCCCACTTTCATTAATGTCTTCCATTGACAGAAGGTATAACACAGCTATTTTATACCTAAGGGCCACAAGTTCTCCTACAGGTGGCATGTTTGCTGTTTCAAAAACCCAGGCTGGTTTAGAGTCTGTTCTCACTCATATGAACAGTAATTTAGAACAACTTAAGTAATTAAATGGGCTCAGTCCAGCACATATAAATTCTAGTCCAAATGTAAACCTGATAATATGAAACAATAATGGCATCTGTGTGAGAGAGAGGGGCAGAAAAAAGATGAAATTCTGTGGCCTTAATACCATTGAAGGCACTGTGTGATGACCATTCGGCAGTTGGATTTTTTTCCTTTCAGATGCACCCAAAGCACAAACATGACTTTAAGGCTCCTTCAATCTTTCCATAAACCTAAATTTTACTGCTGATTTCTGATTTTTTTTACACTGAAGGAGTAAACTGGATTCTTATCAATCTAGAAATATGAAACTTAGATGGGATTTTCTCAAAGTTAGGAGAAGAAAATAATATGCCTCTCATTTAACATCTGGTTCTCACCAAACCGACTAACCTAAAGAAAGTTTTCGTATTCTGAGGAAATGGTTGAAAGTTCTGTGGTAATTAAAAGTGAAAACCAGCAAAAACCGCAAAGAAACACAGAAAACATCCAAAAAACAAAACAAAACAAAACAAAACACCACAGCAAGCAAATTAACCAGTGTTGACTGTTTATTACTTTATTATTCAACAGTCCACCTGTTTGTGAGATAGATAATCAGCTGTGTTTGTTCTGTTCAATAGATCTCCTTTTTGCATTAATCCGCCTATGATCTGCCTATCTTTTGGATTCATCCTGATGTCAATAAGCAGAATTCTTTGTCCCTTCCATTGACCTTTGTTGTAGATGCAAGCTGATGGTGTCATTCTCACCTTTATACTCTCTTTTGCATGCAAATAGATATTACCAGGTATGTTCAACATGTATTGCCTAATACTTACAGAAAGCTTTTGTATTTTATATCCTGCTTGGCAATTATTTAAGACATGTTTGGAGCTGCAGATCACATCTTATTTGCTGCACTATCTGACATCCTGAGACCACCAGGAGAGGCTCACACAGCTACAGTAAACAAGTATTGCATAAGGTTGCATAAGCTGAATGTCAATGCATTAGCTAGGAGGTAACCATGTATTAGATAGATGGGTTTATGTAAATTTCAATTTACAAATTCTCTTCCTTTAGCTCCCTGATATGCTTTATTTATGGAAAACTTCCACCTTATACCTGTGCAGAATAAACAATGTCACTTCAATAAACATGGCTCTTTGTCCACGTTTAGAGGGTTCCTAAAATTTGGCAAAAATTCTATTATAAACTTTATATTTTACATTTTTCATCTGTTTGTGTACTACCTACATGCCCGGCTATATCGACGCGCTTTGTGGAAACATTTCCCTGAAATTATCCTAATGAAAACTTACTTTCATATTAAGTCATTGATACAGAATTATTGCATGCAGTCTAGCCAAGATATTTCCTATTTCAAATGTAATTTTATTATTCACAAATCTGATACCTTCTCTGCATATCCAAAATCACACCAGCCTCTTGACAAGTGTTCAGTATGCTCCTATCCTCCTCTCTCACTCTTAAACTAAGACCAGAAAAATAAAACCACAGACATATACTTTGAAAAGGTCCAGCTTTTCTCTCAGCAGCAGCAGCATACTTGAATATAGACTTAGACCCTAATGGATGCTGTCTGTCAGACTATCTGATCTAAAAATGGCAATAATTTCTCCCTCTCAGTAGTTACCAAGTTAAAAAAAATAATGTTAGAACAAGAAAAGTGCTGCTAATAAGAGAAATTTTGATTATAAGGACACAAATATGATCTCATAAATCTAAATAATAAAAGTAATAGAAAAATAGCCCTACTGAGTATACCAGGACAGATGATTGCTTGTGGCTGGTACAGCTTTCTTTCTTTGTCCATAACCTGTGGCACTTTTGCATAAATAGAAATAAGCACGCATCATTTTACCTAAAATTTAGTCTGAAACAGAGGACTTAAAGGCCCCCACATCATGAAATGGCTGTGGCTCTGCTGAATCACCATCATAACAAACATGTTAAGAAGATGTTTGGCCACTTTCTTTAAGTAAATAAATTAACTGACTTGGTTGCATAAATGATTTTGTTCTCATTATTGTTGGTAGATTGCAATTTTGAATATGATTTATTTATTTACCTTTCCTTAGATGTTCTCATCTTTCAGTGTTGAGACAGATTTAGGCTTTGTTTATGTCTGCATTCTGTAGAAGTTTTTGTTCTAAAACAGTACATTACCATAGGTCTCAGAGCATCACCTAGACAAGAGAGAACTTCACTGTCTGCTAAAATGAAATCATAAACACCCTCTGCTAAAACAAAATTATACAATTTCTCAGTACTCTTCTAATTAAGTTCAGAATAAGCAAAAAAACTCCCAAAACTTTGTGATCTCTCTTTGTTTTTCATTTGGTCTGGTATATATGCACGCAAACCTTACCAAGTGTCAACTAGGGAAAGAGTGTGAATACTCAAAAAATCAATGACTATTTTCTTTAATGTCAACTAAAATAATATGTGAAATCCATCTTCTGGAAATTACTCACAAGAAGTGAAAAGTGAACTTTCAGTTCAGTGAAAGAATCAATTCAGTGAAAAAACTAGTCATGTAATCTGAAACTTGTGGCTGTGAGATGAAACTAAGGGAAAGGAGGGATGCACAGAACTGATTCTTGATGGGTATAAATTAATAATCTCCTTTGCAGGAGACCTAGACCAAAGAAGACCAATGAGAAACGTAGTGAGTTGATGAAATACAGAGTTTACTATATGAGCTCTCTCCATGCAAAATATTGTTCTACTGCTTTGTATTCTTCTCTAACCTTCAAAAGAAATATTATAAAGTACAGTTAAAATTATATAATTATATTACTATCTTATTATTGTGACTATCATTTTTTTTACTATCTTATTATTGTGACTTTGTCATATTGTGTACTACCAACAAGCTCCAGTTGTGTTACAATATCACTGGTTTCAGGCACTTCGGGTTCATAAACTTGAACTGACTCTTTTCATTCATAGGAGTTGAACAGAAAAGCACTGCATGTGTTTTGAGAAAGGTGCTTAAGACATGAACAGAGCATAAAATAGCATGTTCTGCAAATCTAACTCAACTGTCATCATACTTGATAGTCTGGAGATTTTTTTTTTACTTTCAGCAGAAACCAGAGGAAAACGGCAGTAACTGGCCAGTGGTTCCATGCGAGGACAAGGGACCTTGAAGGAACGAACTGAAACTAGACAATTGACACAACAAAGAATATGCTGAGTAAAAAATGAGTCCTGGCAATAGAAAATATATGCTTGTCTGCTCATCCAGTCCTTGCTATTGCTGTGTTGTCTCCTCTCATGTTGAATATTCTGACTGACAGCCTATAGAAATTTTTTCTGGGCATGTGGTCACACTACTTTTGAGGTAGGCTGTCTGGAAAAGCAGAATGCACACATTGAAAGGGGTTTCTTCAATTGTGTTCCTCATTCAGGTAGATCAAGACCACTGGTAGTATCAGAGCTGTGGATATGGATTCCTGACTATTTAATGTTTTGTATTTTCCTCTTATTGATGCATCTGCTTTGCAGATAGGATGCAGGAATTGTTCAATCTGCAGGTTGCAGGAGCAAGCATCAACCCAATACAGCTACCTGGGTGCTCCTGTACCACTGTGCATCTACCCAAAATGTGCACACAAGAGCGTGGTACTTGCTCTGCAACAAATACTGAGGTGCAGTAAAAAGGCTTTCAGAGGGTCTTCAAAAAATAAAAAAAAGTATCCCACTCATGAAGTGTTTGTTTCTCAGTCCCAATGGGATGTTGGTGCAGAAAGCTCAGAAAGGGAGGATGAATCCTGCTGCTTGAAGTTGTATATGCTTTGGGTGTTACAAGGGAACACAGGGAGCTGCAGTCTTTAGAGTTCATGTGCATGTCCTGATGTAATTGTAGGTTTTGCCAGAAAATTCACCAGAAGTGCTGTTCAGATTCTTCTGTGTATTCACCAATGAGAATATTCTTTTGTTTCTGTTTTCACCAAAACTAGGACAACTTCTGCAGGGTTTCTTGCAGATCCTGACCAATCACAGGGCTTCCTGTGTTTCAGGCTTTGGACTGTCTGTCTGGTGGCACCATTATATATTACTGATGGAAATTTAAGATGAATGTAGCCTCAATATTTAAACAGTGTCATGTTGTACATATACTATCTGCAAGTCAGGGAAGAGTTGAAGCACACACAGTAGCATCAGTGTTGTAAAACTGAGGAATTATTTAAAAAAATAAATAAAATAAATAAAAAATGGATATTCCTGAAATTGCTAGAAACACATTTTCTCACTACTAAGCAACTCTTAGCTTAGTTTAGGAAAAACATCAGGTTTTTATCAAACTTTGTTGGGCTTGAGAACAACAGATAAAGACCATATTTGAAAATTTAAAATTAAGTGAGTGTTCTGTGATGGTGTTAAAAGCATCTGAAAGAAGGTTAATGGTGGCTTCTTAATATATATGTTAGTATTAGTTTCAGAAAATCAGCTTAAGTCATTCAGACAGCTTTGGTCTTATCTAGGCTTCCTACAAGTTCTCTGATCTCTAATTGAGACAACAAAAAATCGTGTTAGTTTCCAACGTGTTACTTATCTGAAGTCACAGAAACATTATTTATTCAGCAAAATGTACTTCAATTTTGAAAATCAGTTCATTGAACCAGATGACCTGCTGCTGGTAAGAACAGATGGAAAAAATTCCATCTATTCCATGCACGGTATCTCCTATTCAAAAATACATATAAGCTCACTTACTTCTATTGCTTAAACAGATCCAAATATCTCTTATTCACAATACCATTTGAAATATGGAACATAAAATATAAAGCTTCAGATTTTGCCGGTTTTCATAATTTGATGTGAACGTCTATATTGCTTTCCTCACTGAAAATAGAAAATGCTGAAATGATGTGCAATCCAGCATCATGTATTTGTCAAAAATCCATGAAATCTTTCATTGACCTAAACAAAGACAAATTATTTGCTATGGGTATTCCTTAGGCATAGCACTATTAGTCTAAAATTGAATAGAGCCTGAAAAGCAATTGTATAGAAGCAAAAAGAAGGAATTTATAATCATAATTATGAAACCATTCCTCAGAAGATGATCAGTCCTCCAAGTGAGATGGAAATTGGAAAAAATAAATAGATGAAAGCTATAGTTGTTGATTACTTCCTTATTTATTTTAGATTGTGTGTTAAATGTTACACAGAATTATTACTTGAAGTGTATCTGACAGTGAGAGGTAAAAATTTTTTTGGTTTCTTTTATAAACTACACTTGTGATGAAGGCTTGACCAGCTGATATGAAGGAGCATTGAAAGGACCTTGGTACCTAGAAATAAATTCAGTCCTGTTGTATAGAGTAGCATATTTCGTGTGGGAGAAATAGCAATCTATTTTTAGTTCTGCTGTACTCTTAAGAAATGCACCTTTCCTCCCACGGTAAGAACTTATTGTACTTGCACAACTCAGTGGACTGTTAGTAAAACATTTTAAACACAAAATCCAGCAAGATGCAGTCAAGTGTACTGCAGACTTTAAAGTCACTCACTGAGAATTGCAAATCCTCTATGTGAGTTAGTTAAGTCCAATTCCTCCCCGATTAGTACGAATACTTAAGTTCTTCCTTCTCATTCATTGGTCAAATCTCTCAAGTGCAATATAAATCTCTTTTTAGTTTAGTTATTTGTTTATTTTTTGTCTTATGAGATGTTAAAAAAAAATCATTCATTCCCATTCTGCGTATTTAGCGAGTTGAGTTGCCAGTGGCAATCTGTAGATAATATGCAGCACAGCTAAGCTTTCAAAATCATGTTATAACTGATGAAGTTTTTTCACTGTTAGGATTAATATTCAGCTACAGAATAAATTAGGCAGTTAGTCTTATTATTGAAAAAATCCCAATAACTTCTAACACTTTTCATTACGTAACCTCCTTCTGAATTACTTAAAATGAGCATAGTAAATATTTGAAATGAAAACTTGTCATGATAGCATTGAGTTGGTTTGTTTTTTATTTTGTAATGAATTTATTGAAAGTAGTTTTCCATTGTAAAGTTTACAACAATACAGTTCTGTCAAAGTTTAATATTTCCTTAGCTGTTTTTTCGAAGACAGTTGACTCCCTGTTTTGGAAGATGTGCTTTTGAAGCTGGCACAACCATGAACTAATGGATCATGGTGTCCACAGTTATCGATAGAACAGCCCTTCCAATGGCCCCAGTGGGTGTCTGGGAGCAGTAGGAATTCAGAGGTGTTCTGAGGTGTGTTGACAGTGAGCAGGGTTCTCAAAGACAAGCTTTCTAAACTTTGCATGCAGGCAGAGGTGTCTTGAATGGGACAAACAGGAAAGAAATACATATACCCTTAAAATGTGTAGGAAGCAAGTTCCAATGACAATTAGCAGAGTTACAACAGGCTGGTTACTCCAGGAAATAATGAGTTGGATAGACCATTGGGTGAGTTACCAGCTGCATTGTGCTAATTATCTTCAAGGGCAAGGAATGGTTTGGACATATTTGCTACTGTAAACATAGAAAAGTAGTGCCCATCCTCAGTGACTTTTCTTTATGAAAACACTGGTTCAGGGCATATTACAGCAAAATCCACTTTGTCTTTCAGTTGAATCTGGTTGAAAGCCTTGAGGTGGCCAATTAGTTTCAACTCATGCAGTACCTATTCTTTATTTTGTGCACTCAATTGTCATTTTTCTAGTTAGCAACACTTTACATCATTACCTTATAAAATGAGAATCTAACTTGTATGTTAGAAAGAAGGTTGAAAATTAATAAGAAAGTAAAGTAATAGGTAATTAGGTTTGCAAAATTATGCTTTCCAGTGTAGAATATCTAGGTCTTATGTAGCTTTAGTGTTTTCTGAGGTGAGTAGGGCACAATTTGGAACCAGACTCCATTCTCTGGAGTAACCTAGTTCATTCCTTTCATAAAGTGGGGCATGTCCCCCTCAGCTGGTTAAAGGTAATGCTACACCTACCATGTATTTGAAGGTGATATGTGCTGTAAATATTAGGGGCTTGTACTCCAGGGTGTTGGTAAGAATGAGATAGGAAAATAAGGCAACAGAGACTTCCAAGTTCAACGAATCCATCATTCCCCTGTATCTAGCATCCATGGTCATAGTTTATCAAATTTGTTGTTGACCACCATTAAATGAATTGATTTTTTAAATTTTTTTTTGATTCTTCCTGTGCATTTCAATTTCATGTGAAAATAAGTACTGGAGTTTACAGTTAATGAATGGAAATTTCCTTGAATCAATTTTTAATCAAAAAGTTTTTCATGTCATCATATTTCTTTGCATTTACAATACAAGGCAAGTAACAGAATTTCTAATTTTTTAATTTTTTCTTATATAATCTACTTTTGTCATATCTCTGTTTTCTGTTTCTTCAGTGAGCAGTCCTAACTGCTCAGTTTCTTTTATATACAGATACTTCCTGTCCACTTTTCATACTTTTCAATAACCTAGGAACTGAGTCCTAGGTTATTGAACCTAGGACTTTTGGGATAAGTGATTAGCACTGTACCACATTACTCCAAATGAGGTAATATCATTAATTACAGAAACTCATCATATGGCAATGTTAATTACCCTATTATTCTTCATGTAACATAGCCTGTTGTTAGGCTCCCAGCTACAGCTGCATCAAGGAATCTATAGCAATTTTCAGGTCTGCTGTAGGAGTTGCTTTCACAAATTTAGAGCCCTCTGAGATGCTGGAAAAATGTGAAATTTCCTTTTCAATGTGAAATCAAATATTTATTATGTTGATGAATAAATGACTTGAATTAAGCATGTCCAAAATTTCTTTCAGTCTTTGTCATCTTTCCTGTCTTAAATGATTTTGTAGTATCTGCAATCTTCAGTAAGTAAAGCTAGTCCCGTTTTACAGTTCTTTTAAAACTATTGATCAGCATTAAACAATGAAAGTTTGAATGCAGTAAAGTCTTTGTTGCGTTCAGTTAGTTGCTTTAGTTTGGGTTTTAACTGGTCATTTCATAGTACTCTTAGGCCTTTTTTTCATGACAATGTGTGGGTACCTGGTTTGTGATTGTAGGTACCCGGTGTGTGATGCTTGGGAATGGGGCTGTGATCCAGCCTCATCTCCAATAGGCATCAGCTGGGAAAAACAGGTGAAGAGCATAAACTGTAATGAAGAGCACACAGGTGTAGCGCATGAACTAAAAGAGGTATAAAGGGTTGGGCTTGTGGAGGAGAGAGCAGATGCTAGCAGAGGCTTGCAGCTGGCTGAGGCTCATGATGCTCCTCTGTCTGAACAGATAGCCTGAAGCCTTCTGATATGGTATGATACTTTAGATTATTATGTGTCATGACTTTCTTAAATATGACTGTCTTGAATATGGACTATGTCGTGGATTGTGCGGCGACAACGATGTTTTCTTCATGACAATTCCTTTTGAGATTATTTTATTTCATAGAATCACAGAATATCTCAAACTGGAGAGGACCCATAAGGATCACCGACTCCCTGCTCCTTGCTGAACTGCCCCAAAACTAAAAGATATGACTGTGAGCATCAACCCAGACACCTCTTGAGCGCTGACAGACCTGGTGCCACGACCACTTCACTGGTGAGCCTGTTCCAGGGGCTGACCATCCTCTCAGAGAAGAACCTTTCCCTAATGTCACATATGAACTGCCCCTGAGCTTCATTCTGTTTTCTTGGGTGCTACCACTGGTCACCAGAGAGAGGAGATCAGCACCTGCCCTGCCACTGCCCCCCATGAGGGCTGCAAGGAGACTGCCCTCAGTTTCCTCTTCTTCCAGCTGAACAAACCAAGCAGCCTCAGCTGCTCTTTGTAAGTCTTGCCCTTGAGGCCTTTCATCATCTTGCCCTGCTCTGGACACATTGCCATAACTTGATGTCCTTCTTATACTGAGGCACCCAAAACTGCACACAGCGCTTGAGGTGGGGCTGGGCCAGCGCATGTAGAGTGGGACAATCACCTCCCTCAACCAGCTAGCAATGCAGCGCTTGCTGCTCCACAGGATGCAGTTGGTCCTTTTGGTCTGTTTATTTTATAGAATCTTACTCAGGACCATGCCAAAGGCTCTTAAGTAGTTTTACTAAATTATGTGAAATATTTTTTTCTCCATCTACCATTTTATAGATCTATTCAAAGAACTCAAATTAAAACAACTAAGAAATGAGATTTTCCTTCGCAGAAGCCATGCTCTTTTTATTCTACTTCATGATATCCCAGACACTTCCGTTTTTACCCTTGGTAATCATCATTGCAGCTAACATGCTTGGTACAGACATAGGCCTTAAATCTCTAGACACTTTCAAAAGCAAAATTCTTACTAGGAATTAGATCAAGTGGCTAATCTGAGAATTCTAATTTAAGAAAAAAATCTCTACCAGTATACCAACATTTCCTAATGAGCAGTATTGATGTTTTGGCTTTAATTCACACTAGAAGAAGACTAATTAAACTAGAGAGGGCTTTGTGCCAGTAACTTCACTAACTCAGGTCCTGCTCTCTCTGGCATTTCTTGAAATAGACCTACCACGAGATTTCCACCAATTGAAATGCTTTTATGGGTTTTCTTTCTTTTAAGAAGAAGAAGAAAAGAGGGACAATATAAATTATTTTCTTGAGAATTGTCAATACTTTTCTTCCTAAAGTAAGAATAGATCACACCAAACATCTGTTGAGCTGAACAGCTAGGAGTATGGTCAATAGAAAATATATAAGATTAAGTATAAGTACAGGACAAGTAATCAGTGATACTTCTTGAAAATACTCTGCAGCCCTCAAAAATTTGTATTTAGGGATTTCTTCAGCTAGACACCTTAACTGTCTGTTTAACAACCCTTCATGGAGTTTTCTATGGTATTGTTCAATCACTCTGAACTTGTCAACTTTTAGCAACCATATCATCCTTACTAGCTGATGATTAGGGGCTAAGATGGCCAATTCTGAACATTTTTGTTCAACCTTTCAGTGAATCCACATAATGTGATTAAGTTTTATTATTTTGCGAGAGACATTCAAACCGATTTACTGATGTTAGAAGTGGTTTATAAAAAGAAATACAGCCTTTTTTTCAGCACAGAAAAGACTGTAAAATTTACAGTGCAATTCTATCATGTAGGAGGCATTCCTACAGCTGTTGTTAAGGTCTATGTTGCATTTGGCATTGGAGCAGAATGAGTGCATTAGGCAACAAGGCTTCTGTAGAATAAGGGATATTATAAGATTCCATTATTTCACCATTAGAGCCAGTGTATACACATGGCTGCTTATACTTTTTTTGCATCAATTTGAATATATTCATCCTGCCTGGTATAGTTTCAGAGATTATTAGTCTTCAATACAGGCCCTGAGTAATGACTTCAGCAAAGAAGGCTAAGGCCTCTACCACATTCACGGTGACCCTTGTGCAAATGGAAAAGGTGCAAAAGAGCTCAAAGTTAAACATTATTCTGTACTAACCTCCTGTATAATTTGATTGTGAAGAATTTTTCATGCTGTAGGTTCATATTGCTCTCAATTAGTATGTGAAATTTCTGTTGGCACTTTTGATGATGTTACGAATGACCCTCTTGAGGTATCAAGAAGCATTTTTCATTTTTGTAATGATGGCTTTGCTTGGCATCAGAGTTCTGTTAATCAGAATTTCTTCTGTTCTTGCTTCATAAGTACACAATCAAATCAGGCAGGTCTAGACTTTCTGAAACTGAGATGCATGAATTTCAGCAGGTTTGAGGACAATAACATGAGGATAAAATACAGTATAAAAGGATAAAAAATAGTATAAATGAAATAATACTTTAACCGTATGTTTCTAAGATTTTCCTGCGTTTTGATTTAGGCAGAAATGAACAAAATCAAGTATTTAGTTTAAAATAAAAGATCCTGACATGCTCTAGAGATGTGCTACCCACGTGGTAAAATTATTTCACCTCTTTTTCCTTCTAGTTTGAAACCTTCAAATTGGAAAAGCTGATGTTTAAGACATATTTCCATGTAAATTGCTTTAAGGTATCTACATGTAAAGATTCATGGAAACAATAAATAGTAATTATCATTGCAGACAGCTCAAACTGAAGAGAACTCTGCACTTCACAGCAGCAATTAAGGAAAGCAAACTTGGTAAGACAGATAATGAATAGGATATAAAGCACACAAGTATCCCATTGGAAATCAATGGAACACTCTCCTCAGAGTCAATCCGGAAAAGGATAAAGAAATAAGGAGCGTTCAGAAGTGAGCAGCGAGAAATATAAGATGTGAGGCTTTCAGTAAATTGTTCTATGAAGCAAAATTAGGGCATCAAGATTGAGTAATTTGGCAAGTGGATTCATAGAAGCTATCCATTAACATATATCACAGAGAATCAAAGAATATTTTAAATTGAAGGGATCTTTGGAAATCTGTCAAGTCATCTACTCAAGCAGGGCCAGCTAGAGCAGGTTTTCCAGGATCACATCAAGTTATAATATAAATATCTCCACAGAGACTCCACAATGGTTTCAGGTAGTCTGTTACACCGTTTGGCAACCCTCAATGTAAAAAAAGAGGGGTGTGCATATAGGCATCAAGATGTATAGACATAGGTAGACAGATAAAGATATAGCTACAGTCATATAGATACATACACATGTATTTGCCTTCATCCTGCAATCCCATGTGAATAGGAGTGGCATGCATGGGCAGGTAAGATGATAAGAAATTTATGTAAGAATGCCTACTTATTCAGTCATTCGGTCTTCTTGTGTGTGACAGCAAAGACCTTACTAAAAGCTTTGGATTTCCTAAGAATTAATTTTCAAGCTCCAGTAACTATAAAAAGCTATGAAGAGTCATAGATGTGCACTAAATATTTGAAAATATCATTTCTTGTTCAACTTATTTTCAAAATATAACTGACATCAGAAGCTTAATAGAACACTAAGCTATGGTATTGCTGATATTATTCTTATTTTAAATGGACATATAAATTAATAAAATACTATTTTTAGAATAGTCTTTCAGAATCAGATTTAGAATTTGATTATTTTAATTTTGAAGATATTTTTGGGAAACATCTACAAAGATCGAAATATTGTAACCTTAAAGCATATTTCTCTGTAATTGATTACTGAAGGATTTCTTAATCTTCCCCCAAAATATCAGCTGCGCTTTAGTACCAGAGATTTGTCACTGGATTGTGAAAATGCTGTCTCTGATCTCTTGTAGTCGTTCTTGGTGCATTGGGTTTTTGTGGCCAAGCTTTGGAAGCAGGGAGGCTATAGAGATAGCTTTTGTCCAGCCAGGGCCAACCCACTGCACCTGGGAAAGAGCAAACATAATTGGATCTTTCCAGAATTTTTTTTCAATATTTTACTATTTCCCTTGATTTCAGTCCATAAACAGTAATTTAAAAAATTATCATTGTAAATTTTACATAGTGTGAGAAATATCTCATGGCCATCTAGCAGCATTTTCTCAGTAAATGACATAGAATAGTTAACCAAATAATAAAGTGAAAGGATACTTTTTTTCTTTTTTCCCAGAATAGTCAAACCCCAAACTTTACAAATTCCTTTCCCTTTTAGGTTTAGGTTTCTTTTGTATTAAATTTTTCTCACCCAAAATTAATCACTGCAGCCTCTCCTCTTATTCCCACATTCTATTCTGATACCAGATACATGAATATTTTAAAAATCCCTATCAAACACTTCGTTTGCAGTGCAGAAAAATAAGAAATTAACATGGGGCATTTCTTATATATTAATTATAGCTCTGGTTGTTTTCCAGGAACAACTGTTTTAGAAACCTGCCGACGAAAAGTGAAACTGATCAAAGAGTTTGTATTAAAAATATTGCCTATTAAACCCCCCAAAAAAACCAAAAAACAAAACAACAAAAACAAACAAACAAAAACAAAACTAAAAACAAACAAACAAAAATAAAAAAAAAAACTAAAAACCAAAAAAACCAAATCCCGGAACAACTGGTTCCATCCAGAAAATAGAATAGTGGATTCAGAGATCTAGACATAAGAGTCATCAAGAAAAAAGAAGGAAACGAGAGTCAAATACTCAAAGCATCTTTAATGACATAGCAGGAGACACATAGATATACAACATGCATACATAGTCACACATGAACATTCATATGCACGTGTGCACACATATTCTTCCACTTGTATTCTCTGGATCTAGTTTATTATCTTGTTTATTATCATCAGCAAATACAACACATTGTGTACAAACCTATTCTCTGGTCCAGAACTGTTCCATGTGATTTGGTAACATAATCATTTTTTTAAAAAAAAAGCCTCAAATTTTTATATCTGTCTCAGATTTTCATTGTGCTGTTTGAGTCTGATTTAAAAAAAAAAAAGCTGAATATTTTTATCTGTATCTGGAGAAAAGGTGCAGAATTCTAAAAATAGATGACAAGAAGACTTTTATCAGTTAAATGTAGGCTTCTTGCCCTGCCGTATCACAGTATTTAAGGAGGACGCCCAAAATCCACTGAGTTATCAATTGGTACCTGGGAGATAGGGATGTTGTAGCCTATCTAGAAATAAGAGATTTAGCTCCACATCTCTCAGAAATTTCTAGTAAAATGTTGAATTAACACTCGTCCCTAATGTAATGATCAGTTTAACTAGGAAAGGTTATTCCTTTAAGGTGTTGCCCGTACAACTGCCACAGGGATGAGCGGCTGCTGGTTTCAGCACTGGAGGATGAACACTGTTATTGTCAGCTATTCAGTGAGCAGTCCATGAGGCCTCTGGTGACAGAAAGAGAATGACCACGAGGACAGTGGGTTTCCATAGACAGCTCTGCTATGAACATGACTGGTTCAGTATATTGCAGGCTAATGCAGCCAGCCTATTCTCTGTATATTTCAGGCTAATGCAGCCAGCCTATAGATGCTTATTCTCTGTACCTTGCACAGACTATAAATAGAAATACCCAGCTCCCCACAATTGTTTGTTTTTTGTCTAAGTTGTTAAGAATGACATACTTTTAATCACTTTATAGAAGTAAAATCACTTTATAGAAGTAAAAAGTTGGGGTTTTTTTAATAGAGGATGAATAGGCATTTTGGTAATTAGTCTTTGCAAAGTTCTAAGAAGTCCTAAATTTCAGTCACTGGGTTCAAAATAATATAAAAATTCTTTGTTCCAGAACTTCTGTGAATATCCCTAAGTATACACTGCCTTTGATCAAATGATCAAGGTAATTTTGATGCCTTTGTTCATGTGGAGTAGATTATTGCACAACATAAATGGTCCTACAGAAATCCCAATAAAAGTACTTGTGGTTTGCAGTAGTATTCAATGCAAACAACTGGGTCTACTACCAATGGATAATGAGAAAAGAGGGTCCACTTCAATTTTAATTGAATCAATAGGAGTGTTTTCATTTGCTTCACTAAATAGGTGCTTTTCCTTTTTTACAAGATTTCTAATAGTCCATTTTAAAATATGTTTCTCTCTAGTGAGATCAAAATGAGTCCTTTACTGTGGCAACCAAGAAAGATTTTTCAATGCAGTTGCAGTCATTGTGTTGTTTTACAGAGTGTAGCATTTACAACGTTTGGTCATTTGTGTACCACTGAAATAATGAAACAGACACACAATGTGACATGCAAATAGAAAAGAATGCTTTCCAGAGCTATGGAACAGATAATAATATGGTCAGCTCATCTGAATAAAAAGCACCACTTTTCTTAACCAAGAAAAAATAGAGGAAAAAAAATACTGCATTAACTAAGTAATGTAAAGGATGCAGCATTGCCAACCTCTATAGAGTCCTTAAAACCTGATAGGCCTTGTAACTTGCCATAGCTACAAACTGTTTAAGTACATAACAATTTTTCCAGCAAGTGAAAAAGCCTTAAAACAGACTCATTATGTGAGTGCAACTGCTCAAACAGAACCTTCACCTAGTAGAGCTACCTCTTTAAAATGTGTTTGACCTCCAATGAGTTTACCGGTTTAGAAAAGCAAAATAAAACCCCTAAACATTTCTAATAAAGATCTACATTATTTGAAAATCATTGAAATGTACAGTGCTCTGAAGAAAAGAAATAGATAGCTTGGGTATATGCTAATACTCATGCCATTGTAGTTGTTTACATTGTCTTCTCATACAACACTGAGAACCAGTCTTGAAGAGGAACCCTTTTATTGCTTTTAGATCAGTGTTCTGAAAAAAAGCCTTGAATTCTGTTAGAGCCCCTTGCAAAACTGTTACAAGATGGAAGTCTAAAGTTCCTTGAAAGTTTAGGGACTTTTTTAGTATGCTCCACAAATACCAAGTTTTAAACCTGTCTACCTACTTTATTTTGATAATCTATTTTAAGAGGTTTTCTTTTTATTATATAAGACTGAATTCTTCAATGATACAGCTTTTAAAAATGTGAATGCACTGATTGAGCTCAATTGAATTAGATTACTGAGAATAGTAACTATAAATGCCTGTAGGAAAAACAACAACAACAACATTTCCTTAATGTACTTTGCACTAAATACGCTTTTTCATAAGTGCACCTAAAAGCAATTTTCTGGTCACATAATCCCCTTGAGCATTCTAGCAAGAAAGGCCAGTAGAGGTAAACCTGTAAAGCAGACAGAGACAGATCACCTTTTTCTCAAGATAGCACAGGTCATGTCAGCAGTTCGGTGATGGCATTCTGGGACTTAGAATCATTCATAAAATCCTTTTGTAAAACCTGAATGGAATCTCAGGTGATAATAAACGCTCATCTCTGTTTTCTGTTAAAAGCACAGCTAACCAAATTTCAAGTTAATATCTGTATATTTACATGAACTGAAGGGGTGCAGCAAGGAAACCTGGTCCAAACTATGTAAGTATGTGTGCAATATTATTTTAAATAATATTAAGACATCTGAAATAAATTTTCAAAGCTGCCTTGATGAACTTGATGCAACTCAAACTATGTCTCCTACAAGACAGTGGATAAGCACAACCCGAGTTAAAGCCAACATGTTTGGCAGTTTTTCATGGTAATAGTGTACTGACTCTCTTCACAAGCAGGTATTACAATGCTTATAAAAAAGCACTCACTTCCCTCTGATAGATTACCACTGGCTCTTTCTTTTCCACCTCTCGTTTAGTTATATTTGCTAGGTCTTTAAGCCTGGAAGAGCCAACTACCTGCAGCCCCAGGGAGCTGTTATGTATTACTGCAATTTAGTGGTGGAGACTGCCATTTCTTTTCTTCAAAACCACTAAATGTTTGGACTTCTGCTGTTGTTGGTTGCTCTTTATTGGTTCTTGCCTCCTTAAATGCTGTTAACTACTTTTGTCTTGATGTAGTTGCTTGAACGTTTTGGAAAAGGATTAATTTTTCACTCAGGTGGTTTGAGGCCTTTGGTACTCCTGTGTATTTGGGGTGAGTATGAGAAAGATCTTTTCCCCAGGCCTTGCTTTGCTTCTGCTACCCTGGAGGTAGCAGGGACTCTTTACCTGTGGATGTAATGCTGTTTTTCTCAGTCCAGTTGGATATTTGCTCTTAATTCTATTATGTGTATAATATGTGTATAATTTACCTTCAGTTAAAGGAAATTCCAAGTTCATGATCCTGCCTGTGGAAGGGCTGTATTTCACTGTCCACAGACCATTGTGGGACTTTCTACAAATTCAAAATAGAGACATAAACTCCACCTGTTCTAAAGAAGTGGCTCTCAGCAAGCTGTGGGAGGGTTTATAGTCTAATGGCTGAATGTTTAATTTTGAGCTGTGTTGGTGACATACAAAAGTAATGGTAGAATTAAATTAGATGTAGTTGATATGATTATTTCCTTCCATTGATTGCATCTCCTTAGTATTTTGTTTTTCAATTTAGTAGGGTTTGCCACATTGACTTGGATCTAATTGCCAAGGTTTGTCTTGATCTGGCAGGTTCTCATTTATTGTCCTAATATAACACTGATAGTGTTTGGTTTTGTTACTTTACAAATACCCTGTAATATGTCCGATATGAGCCATCAAAAGCATGTAGAACAAGAAAGTCAGCAACATGGACAGTAACAAGTTTACATTAGGTATTTTTCTCATGTGCTAAATGTGCAGAAAAATGCTATTTTATAAATCTTCTGGTAACAGACTCTATAACTAGGAGGTGGGTTTTTTTAAATCCAGTGTAACTTTCTTTTTGAAATGAACATGAATCTTGATTTCCAAGACACATGTAACTTGGAATTTTATTTGGCAGAGTTATGCTTACTATCCTAGGACAGGCCCAGTTTCCATCTTTTTGGATTGAGAATTACATATTTATTAAGCCATTACAAATAATTGGAAAATGTCAGAAGGACTGACTTAAACTCCAGTCAGTTTAATCTGGCATATGTTTCTGCTGCTGCTGAAAAGATAAATTCTACTCTTGCCTTTACACTGGAGCTACTGTTCATGTGGCTTCAGAGTGAACTGATTAAAATGGTGTAAGGCGAAAGCTAAGCAAGGGGAAGTTGTTCAGAGTGAATGTGGTTCCTGAAGAAGATTGCAGAAGAAGACTGTGATTCCTGAAGAAGTGTAGCTGCATGAATGCCAGCCCTGGCATGTGGGAACACAGAGAAGACTGCAGGACACAGTGGCTGTGACTGCTCATTTGGGCACTAGTCTCCGCCAGGCTTAAACCTGAACCTCCAAAAGACAGCATTTAACCCACTGTGTCCATGGTCTGTGCTGTGTTGTGCACCAATTCCCCTGCCTCACAGATGTGACTAAGCTTCTTTGTACTGATCCACGTAAACATGAAAACAAACAGCACTTAGCCAAGAAGCAATTTCTCTGGCAGAAAAATAAAATGGAAATCCTGATGTAGCACGCTGTATTTCACAAGCCTGTAGGCTGATTTTGCTTGTGACCTAGAAGGCAGTGCTTTATGTAATTTCATTAATTTGAGTGATTCCTGAGCATATCAGTTTTGTCTCATGATAAACTAAACATAAAATTTAACAGTCCCAATAAAGAGAGGGTCTGCAGAAGTACAGCTAACATTACTGTGAAGCTTCATGGCAAAAATGAAGATTGTATGTTCTTATGTATTTCAAAATCTATTTTAAAATGACACTGTCTCTGCCCACTATGTTTATTCTTCTCAAAATGAGTATAACTGAATTTTAGTTCTAAATTCTTTACAAATTACAAGCACACTTCCTTTGAAAAGCATTTTGGGTGTTTGAATATCTATTCCTTTTCTATTCATAATCATAACCATAATCCCATTCCTCTCCCCAGTTTCTGAGTTGTTTTGGTCCCATCACTTTAGAAAAACATATTTTAAGCAACCTAAAGTAGTGTAAGACTCCATGTATTCATTCCATATGTTAAAATGTACTTTGGTGCTATATAAGAACAAAAAAACCCATCTGTTCATTACACATGAACATCCCTGGTGAGTTAATTTTTTCCAGTTATAATGCTGTGTTTGAGTGATTTATGGTCTATGATGCATGGGTGGAAATACACACACAAGATTCAATAGGCTATTTCCAAAACCCAAACAACATAAGAAAGGCTCATTACAGACTGCATGTGCTGCATGTCGTGGTCAGTATTTAACCTTATGTGTAACAAGACCCATTACCTTATGACAGTAACTGATGGCAACACAACATATCCTGACATGCAGAAGTAAATCTGTAGGTTTCTGTGGCCAGTTTTGTAACCAGAGATATATATTTTTTTAAATCTTGCAGGAAGAACATACTTCTGTCTGTGCTTACAGTGAAGGTGCTGTCAGCATGAATTTTTTAAGCTGCATTTTGTGTATGGTCATAGAGGGTGAAAAGTGCATAGTTTTCTTCTGTGCCATGGTCTCCCAGCTCACTCTTACTGGCACTACAGAGCCTGCTGATAGCTCTAGCATAAAAATGTGGTTCTTTCCTAGCATTTTCTGTGTTGCTTTTGTCAGCTGTGGGACAGCTTTTCATAGAATCACAGAATCATTTAGGTTGGAAAATGCCTCTAAGAGTCTAACCATTATTTTCATTATTGTTTCTGCAAAACCACAGCAGTAGCATCTTAAGTACATTTTCATAATTTCAATTCTTTATTTACCACACATTAAACTATTTTTAATGTTCCTGATTTTCTTTATATATATATGTACATAGGTAGTTCACTTTCTCATAATCAATTAAATCATAGCATGAAACCAATGACAGTAAATGATTTTCCACTTATCTTGTAGAAATGGTGGAAGAGATATCTATGGTTTTGGTTTCAAAAGTTAGCATGCTATACTGTCTCTATTGCACTGCACATCTTTCTTGTTTTTAATACAGCCACACTGAAAAGTAGGGCAAATAGCACAGTAAATGCATACAGAATCATTGATACTTGAAAGGTGTGAGGCTGGATGAAAACAAACTAGCAAATCTTAATTTATCAATCAGTTTTAATTAATGGTTCTTCTCACAAAAGCACATATAGTTATCTATATGTACACTTTACTTCTATGTCAGTTTGCACACAGTTTGACTCCAGTAGAAGTGATCTGCTGAAACGTAGTCCTAGAGCATGAATGAAGCTAAATAGAGATTTCTTGTATCAACCATATAAACTGAACCATTAGAAGTGTAGTGATTACAAGATGGTCATTGGTATTATCATCATTGATGATGCTATTCAGACAAGAGCTTAGAGAAGAATCCACTTCCACACACCCTCCTCATTTGAAACACTACAGATTGGGAAATGGAATGAAGTGCCCGTAGCTGAACCTTGATTTGATCTCATACTGATTACATGTATTATTTACTTTCATTCTTTGAATATAGTTATCAAATTTTTCTGTACAGATGGGAGTTGTACAAGCATGGGAAAGAATTATCCACTTAATTCCAGACTGTGAACATGATCAATATTAATTTAATGGAAAACCATGCTCTCATGCAAATGTTCTCTAAGGAATTTAGTAGAGCCACTGTACAAACATTCAAGATTCTGAATTGGGTCCTTTGCTTCAGGATTATAGACAGAATATATTATTATAATTAAAATTTGCTTTTTCAACAATAAAAAAATTCCTTCCCCCTCTACATGCTTGAGGTAGAGATTTTATATTCAGAAAAACAAGGCTTTTAAAATGCCTTTATAGCAGATGTTGCTGTTAACCAAGAATCCCAAGGATCCATGCATTATGAAATAATCACCAGGAATGGATGTAAACTGAGCAAGGGAATTCCACTGCAGAATTGTAAATATCTCATTCTGCATAGAGTAACTGCTTGTTACTGCTAGCTAAATATAATGATGGCTGTAACAGAGAAAGAAAAACAAAAGTAAACCAAATCAGCCAGTAACACCTGGTCTGTGAGAAAAAAATGGTTGCCAGAGCTAAAGCAAATAAAACAAACCTACAGGCAGGTTAAGAAATCTTCCAACAAGACAGACATGACAAGCCTCAGTCCTGAGTTTTTGCAAACTTGTTACAAAGTACTGGCAGTACTCTATTTCAGGGCTGTCCCATCACACCTATTAAGGAATCATATTAGTGGGTAAAATTTAACACTGAGTCAGGACAGCATTTAAAGACCACTGGATCCTTAGTAATTAAATGAACAGGTTTTCTAATATGAAAGTTTGCTTCTTGAAAATGGTAAATGTGGAGTCTTAAATTGATGGCGTAATTCTGACCCTACAGTTACGATTACAGTGGATTAACTCCTTGCAAGTCATGATTTTTCTTAAGTCTCTCTGGATATGATTGAATGATTTTGTGTTTTACATTCATGCTGCTAAAATATTTGAGGTGAAACAGAAATCAATCCCATATATATGTTAGGGCATAACAAAATAATTATATTTCACTGCTCTGCACTCAACCTTGTCTATAGTTTTATATCTCTCAAAGAGAGGCTGGCCTTTATGGAACCAGAGAGCACTGAGAAAGTCAAAAGGAAATCAAAAGAGGTTCTGAACAGTAACACTGATTTAATCTCATCAACCTCCGTAAACTCACAAGTTCCTCACGATCTTATGAGCCTTCCTCTTATTCTGTAAAAATGAGTGACATACCTGTAAGGAAGCTCCACCTCCATAAATTGTCTGCTTGTAAAAGACAGTAGGAAAACTTGTGACTTACCTTGACATGCACTTGCAGGTTCAGACCCTTTGTGGTTGTCAACAAGGAGCAATATTACATAAAAGCTATAAGAAGTGAGTTGGTCTCACCTCTCCACCCACCCTTTCATTCCTGTGGGTGTTTCACAGTCCAAGTTCATTAGCTTCCAATAAAAAGCTCTCTGCTACATTTTGTCACATTTGAAGCTGCCAGCAAAGTGCTCTTGTTTTGGTGCTCTGTTGAACTCTTCTGGAGAAATAATTTAATGGAAAACCATGCTGTCATGCAAATATTCTCTAAGGAATTTAGTAGAGATTTAGTGGAGTCTTACTCATCTTACCTGAGTTTTCTTAATAAACAGACAGATCTTGGCTTCCATCTCTCATGGTCCATTTTCAGGTGGTTTTTTACCTTTCACCATCCCTTCTATTTGTCTATCAACTCTCTCCAAATACCTGCAGTCTGCTGGTATAGCAGTGGCTCCAGTTCTTGAGGTTTTCTCTTTGCTAGGAGTATGTATGAGATAAAAGTCCAAGTCCAGTGTTGCAGCAGTAGTCTTGGACTCCAGAGCAAAATATGTCCTGGGTTTTAAGCAGGAGATTCACTCTTGCACCTGTTGCCTTGTGCTTCCAAACCATGAGGCTTCTGGGGCACTGTCTCTGCCTTTTCTTGCTCCTGGTCTCCATAAACTGGGTTTGGTTAGCAGATCTGTCATGCACCAACCAAGTGGGGCTGATTCCAGAAGCCTGAAGCAAAGCAGACAAAGCTGAAAGGATATCTTAAAAGGAAGTCATATTCCCTAAAAGTAGCTTGACATCCAGACCTAGATATGACACATAAACTCATATGGTACACAAAATCAGTATACAGTCTTTCTGCAACAAAACATCCATGCCAAGTGTTGAAATTCAAGTCTCATAGACCATTTACTCTTCCAGTAGTTCAAGAGGCATTGGCTTCCTTGCAGTCCTGTAAATGAAACTGTAGTACTTTTAACCCCATGAGAAATGTATGAATGCCTCTGCAATGCTTTATGAGACTAATTTAATCTCTTTGGTATGGGGTTAACCTATCCTTTCTCAACAATAAGCTATATGGTTTGAAATAGAGAGCACCCTGCTGAACTCTTATGCAAAATGAAAGTACATAGAAGGTGGAAAGATGGGGCAGACTGCCCAGCAGCAATATAAAGAGTTTCCTAGATATCATATAGTTTGACTTTAGAAAAGCCATGGTCTTTCATAGAGTCCCTATAGCCCAAATGATGAATTCTAGTCTGGAAAAGTGAACAATAAGGTGGATGGAAAATTGGCTGAACCATCAGGTTCAAACAGTGTTCATTAATGTCCCAAAACTCAGCTGGTGCCCTGTAACAAGTGACATCCCTCAGGGACAAATACTGAGGCCACCATTGTTTAATGTCTCTATTAATAACCTGTCTAATTTTGCAATTCTGTGAATGACACTAAAATGAGGGATGGAGGGAGGAGAAGAGGGGGAGCAGGGGATCTGCGATGCTGGGGTAGGGTGCTCCATTTGGCTTAGTCAAAATACTTCAAAGTACTTAATTTTTAATTTTCTAAAGTATTTTGGCTGAGTCATGATTTTTCAGGAGCAGCTCTCTGAGAAAGGAAAATGTGAGAATTTTATGGAGAACAGCAAAATGGGAAAACAGCACAGCAGTTTGGCAAAAGCTGACTCTAAAATAAGCAACAGAGAAGTTGATCCAGTTGTAATCCCCAAGGAACTGTACTAACAAGTATTGATTTGGCTGGAGGAGCAAAGAAACTCTCCTCTTCCTTCTCTTCTTCCCTTGCACACCTCTTTTATGACTCTTTATCCACCTGATGATGAGGGGAAGGATGTAGGAGAGAAATAGTAATACGGCCTCTTTAATCTGTGTAATTGCCTTACTGCATCCCATTCCTTATTATTTTTCTTAGTCTCTGCTTAGAAGAGTATCTTAGATTTAAAAGCTTCAGAATCTCAGCAGAGAAACCTGTGGAAAGATATGGCATTCTATTAAGTTAAGAACTAAATTCCTGACTTAAGTTTGGTGTGAGAAGACAACCTGTTGGGCTACATTTATACTTTTATATATTATGCCAGCTTTTTTTGGTTCTTGCTAAAGGTAATTATTTGTGTTAATTTTTTTTAAATTGCAGAAGAAACTTTTTAAAACTTTTCCTTTAAAATTGAAGCATTAAACCAGAAGAAAATATAAATACTTTGATCTTGGAACTATGCATCCATCACCGTACCAGGAGGGGAGTGCTGGATCAAGTGCGGGATGCTTATGCAGATACGAAATTGTACAATTTGCAGCAGTTTTATTACATTAATTACTTTCAGTTAATTATTATTTACTCTTGGAATTTAACACACAGCTGAAGACCCAGAAGGCAGCCACTGAAGAACTGCTGCCTCTACTCTACATTTTTGGTGGTTGTCTATGTTTAATATAATCAGCTGGTGGCATGTGCTGTGGCAAAAATACCAGTGAAGTATTCACGACATGTATTTGGGAAAAAAGTCCAGCCATGCTTAATGTCAGCAAAGTGATGTGTTTGGGGATCAGCATAGTCCCTGGGTATAGACAACAAAGTCAGCAGGTGATTAGGAAGGTACGTGTGCAAGATCTGTGAGGAAAAGTTTCTAGGTGAGAAAAGGATATATCTGTGAGGGAAAGGAAGTCACAGAGACTCTAAACTGGTGACAGTCTTTGATTTAGGGTTGGAGATTATAACTTTATAAATATCAGCCAAAGAGAGATTGCAAGCAAAACCCCAGAGGACAGACGGCATGGAGTGATTTCATGTCCTAGGTGACAGATGTAGTTAGTATCATCCTCTCCAGAGCCTGCAGGTAGACACAACCCCCCCAGGACCATCTCAGAAGTGGGTGCAGCAGCACAATGCTCATAGCAGATGGACTGAATGCAGTGAGCATTCACTAACAGACCTGCTTCTCACAAACCTGCACAAAATGCTACACAGTAAGAAATTATTGAGCTCTTGGAGGTAATAATTCCAAAGCTGTGCAGCTGCTTTAATATTGTCTTTAGAGATGGCACTATGTGTTGTAAGGCAGGCTTCAGTTCAGCGTGCATAAGTACTTGGAGAATGTTAAACACTTTACAACTGATACAATCTGGCAATATTCAATTGCAGTCTACTTAATTCAGTGAATGGAATATATTTTTCCTCATGTGAACATGTTTTGTAGCAGAATATGCTCGTATTTTTGTGGCGACTGAGCTCGATAATCCTTTCATGTCGGGTATCGTCATGTATTGACTTTTCAGAGATATGTGCTCCATGAACCTCAGTCCTTTTCTAGTGCCTACAGTGTCATGAAAGGTAGGGTCAGGGTCGGTGCCAAAGCTGCTGTGGTTTGGAAGCTTCCACATAACACCTGCGTGTGTGTGCATGGTACTGCTTCTGTCTGAAGACCTTTCCAAGTGCCAGGAACTGCTGCCACGTTCCCAGCAGCACACAGTTAACTTGTGGGGAGTTACTGCTGCAAGCTGCAGTCTGGAGTGGGTGTTTCCAGTAGAGCTGACTCATTCTGAAGTTGATGAGGTAATTCGTTGTTTCATAGGATGAGTTTCGCTCTCCAGTGCTAACATCAGTTCAAGAAGTAGGAAGATGTTATGATTCTGGAAGTGCTGAGCTTAGGTTGGAAGCACTTCCTGCATCTGTATTCAAAAAAGAATGAACCAATTTTTTTTAGTCACAGAGATGTCATCCTGTGAAACAAACTGAAGAAGAGAAAAGAACCTGGAATGGACACAATATGGAGGAAGTTACAGCAGGCAGGACACTGGAAAGGTGGAGCAGTGTGGACGATGGCAGCCTACTGGGAGTTAAACTGAAGAGAGTGAGGAGGAAGAAGAAGGGAAGGATGCCCAAACACTACTTAGATGGAGAGTGTAAGTCAGCAGGGAATCTTCGCAGGAAACAAAAGCCCCTTGCATAAGAAATAAGAGAGCAGGGCTGACACGTAAAATGTGTTAGTCACCATCCCATTTCCACAGATCTCTATCATTCTATTTTTTTAAGGATTTAGCCAAACCTGCAAGGACATTAAATAAACTGAGAACAGTTCTTAGGACATCCTAACACTGAGCTCAGAGAATAGAAAAATCAGTGTTGACAGTAGCAGTACTCCTCACACTCTCCAACATGCCATGTTATCTATTCTCCATCCAACACCCCAGGCTTTAAACCTGCTTCAACACTATCATAATGGGTAGCATTATATCAAAACAAGGAATACATAAAGATTTCAGCCTTTTGGGTTTTGTGGGTTCTTTTGTTGTCTTTCTTTAACAAGCCTATCCTCGTTTCTTGAAAATGTCATTCTAGCCAAAGATCTTCCATAATTAAAGAGCAAAACTGTCCAAATAATTAGAAGTTTTCTCTTGCCCTGAGCATAGCTCTGGGCATAGAAATGGAGTTTAAGGCAAACTGTGCAGCAGTAGGAGTAATTGAATTATTTAAAATGAATGTCTACTTTCGAAACCCTGTTCAGTGGAAAAAAAACCAGCAAGATCAGGAACAATGGAAAAATGATAGGGGATTTTCCTTAGGAAAGTAATCAAAGCAAGAGTTACAAAAGTCTTCTCTTAAGTTCAGTGAAACAGCAGGATTTTTTTAAAGCAACTGACTGTCAGGCCCCTAGTGCTTCTGGCCTTGATTATGCAATGTCTGCACAGGCAGGACTGGCTGCCAGAAATGGCTTTCATATGCATTTCCTACAGAATATGCTAAAATAAAATGCACATTAGGCCCTTTTCATTCAGAACACGTTGCCAATGGTAAAAATCCTCGAGTCCATTCTTACTTTCTGATGATGGAGGGAAAGAGTCTTGTCTAATTAGGTGCATCTCATCCAAGATTCCTGCTTGCAAATCTCCCATCTCTGATAATGAGGTGTTCCTGCTCCCTCTGCAGGGGCTAAGCAGGCTGCAGTCATAAAACAGACAGCTTTTGCATGCCTGAGAACCAGGTGAAGACACAACCTGGACAATACTTGTCCTCTCATTAGTGCCACAAGGAAAAACTTGCTCACTTGAAAGTTTGGGACAAATATTTGGAGCCTTTAATATCTCTCTTTTATGCTGGTTGTTTCTTTGGGGTTCTTTTTGGGGTTTTGGTTTTTTCTTTTTTTTCTTTCTTCTTTTTTCTTTTTACTTTTTTTTTTGTGTGGCATAATAAATCCAAAGCCATAAATTAGTTTACTTTGTGCTTGTGCTGATTGCATTTGCTGCTTCTTGAGGCTGATTTTCAGGTTATGAGATGGTGTGGCATCCTTAGGGACCAGCAACTCACCCTCCTTTTTTTCCTGGTGGAACATCAGTGCGATTAATGGTGCTTGGCAGGAAGGAGACAGCTAAATGTGACAGAAGAGAAGTAATGTGTAAGCATGCCTGTGCTAGCTGCAGCAAAAGCTCCTGATAGCAAACTTTGAATAAAACTCTTCCTAGTGTGCAGTCAAAGTTCTGGACTGCACCTGCGCATTTCAATAGAGTTTCATTCCTTTAATGAAGCTGCTCTTCACTTATTTACCTTAAAACACTTATGTGGCTGTCACCCAAGTGTTTTCAAATAGAGATAACAGCTAGTCCCCTTTCTTCTTCCTTGGAGACAGGAGAAATGGCGTGTTTAATTTATTACAGGTTTTTGTTTGCTTTATGTTAGTATGGATGACTGGGCACAATGTGCTGGAGACTGGGTGGGAATAAATTATCAAAGGAGAGCTGTAGCAGAGCTGAAAAAAGGGAAATCTGTGGATGCTCATTTCACCTGAGGATGCTTTCCATAACCTGAAGTCCTTCTCCTAGTGAGTTCTGTTACTAATAGGATGTATTGGTGCATTTGTTAAGAATTTTGAATTTCCAGGCTGTCTGCCTTCATGTCTATATTTTGCCACCCATCACACATACTTTATTTAGTTTGTATTCTACCTCATAGAATCTTGACAATTTTTTTGTAACTTGAATTCTTTGAGCAAACAATAATGTACATACTCTTAGATATTGTGTGAAACCAGAACTACAATTATAAGTCATTTTCTCTCATGTAAATATAGTATTCCTAGAATACAGGATAAAATGATATGCTTTCTCATAACTTCTTAGCTGTGACAATTGAAAGAGGAAATTGAATTCTTACTCCCTGCTGTCGGAAAGGAAGGGTAGGCTTCCATGAGAGGTTCTGGCCAGGACAGGGTTAATTCTTGCAGTAGCAGGGGGGGGGCCTGACAGGGACCCAGAGCTTGTTGTGTACAACCTCACATCACTGCCAGGAGGAGAGGTGGGGACAGGAGTGGGAGGAGGGGACAGAAAAGACTCTCTTCTGGTAAGAATGGGTTGCTTGCATGGTGCTGGTCCCAAACCAGAGGGAGCTGTCAGGATAGGGTGGCTGTTGTTGTCTGTTGGCAGGGGTTTCCGTGGTGAGCAATCAGAATTCTTTTCTTGTGCCCTCTGTCATCGTGGCTGTCACTGTTTCCTTTCTAATCTCATTGCTGTTTCCAGTAAATTGTTCTTATATCAGCCCACGATATTTGTGCCCCCAGTTCTCCTCTCTAGCCCACTGCAGGGCTGGGGGAGGAGGACGCAGGGAATGAGAAAGTGGCCTGTGGTTTGCAGTAGTTTCAGCAGGAACACTAAATTAGCAAGTACAATTCCTAAACCACAACACCATTTTCTAAGGGAAATTTTAGCTGGAAAAGGGCAATTAGAAACTGATAGCATTCCACAATTATTTGGCTCCAAACTGGTGGAGTTTTTTCAATAAATTCAGTGAAAATTTCAGCCTTGGCTTTGAAGAAAGTGTCTTCATCCAAACCTAATAAATCCCTTTCCAGTGGTGAATAGGCTGAGTAATGATGAATAATGGTGAATAATGATGAGGTTTAGACTGGACACTAGGAAAAATTTTTTCACTGGTAGGGCTGTCTAAAAATTGGAACAGGCTGCGCAGGGAAGTGGTGGTGTCAGACATGGATATGTAGCAGTGGGTTTAGTGGTGGACTTGGAAATGCTGGATTAACAGCTGGACTCAGAGATCTTGAAGGTCTTTTCCAACATGAACCTGTGATCCCTCTAGAGTCAAGAGAAGTGTAAACTGGCCAGAGAGGCCTTTCCTTATCACACTGAAGTGCGGTGATGGGAAAGAGGAAGGAAGTATCACGACACACTACACACTGCTGCAAGGCAGCCTTGCCTGAGCACAGAAAATTATCTAAATTCTCATTCTTTCCATTCCTGATGCCTCTTTGGAGCATCACAGGCATCTACAGTTATCAGCCCACTGCACACAAGTGGCATGAGACACAAAAAGCCTAATCTGGCACCAGATGGAGCTTGGAAGCAACTCTGTTATAAACACTGCTGAAAACTAATGCCTTTGTCTCCTGGGGTTTTATAACATTTTAATTTCCTAAACCACATTCACCCTAATTTCTGCACACACATTTAACTGGTTTATGATTTTAATTGTTTCAATATTCTCCTAAAAGCTGAAGCAGGTAACTGCTCAGTGAACTCTCTTACCTGCTTTCCAAGATAGCAAAGATGACTGATTAGTATGAAATGAAATTGTGCACCCATATTAAACCTCGAGACTTCATAGACTGGCTTATCTTTATATTACTATTCAAATTAGGCTGTGATTTCGTTTAGCTAAAAAAAAAAAAGGTAGATAATAATTTTACAGTTTTTTATGAAGAATTGGAGATACCAGATAAGGACAGAAGTTTTTTCAGGAGCAAAGGGTTAGGACCTTCTGAAAGGTTAAAGCTTGGATATTTAAAGACTAAATAGTTCTGAAAATTTCAGGCCATATTTTTGTGGGTATAACATTAGGGTATTATCATTTTTGTCTATGGCTTAAAAGTGAGTTGGAGAAAACTATTATGGGACAGAAAAGATTCTGTTTCCCATGGTCAGCTATTTTGGAGACCAGAGGCATAGCCCAAAATTTAGAATGTTCATTCAGTCATGTAAATTTTCAGTAAATTTTACTTTCTCAAAGGACAGGAGATCAGCATTAACCATGCATTCAAACTCCTTTGTGGAAAACCTAGACTTCTATTTGTGATGCATTTATTCTTCACTTGAGGAGTCAAAAGAGACCTATAGATCTTGTGAGGAAATGGCTGACTTTATAAATTATTGAGGCATAACTGCAATAATTAGCTGGCTTTTGTCATCATCATACTCCATATATAGCAGAGCTGCTAATCTCTTACTTTTTTCAGGGCTTTTGTCTCCTCAGTAGATTATATCTGTATGATCGGTTTTGATCACTTTGTAATGAATATTGTATAAGAGTCTGCTAAGTAGACTAGTATCAACATGCTACTACTTCTTTAGGATTAAAATGTATGTGAGAATTTTAAAAAGGCATTCACATTGAATGGAAAAATTCAGTGTTTTCCAAGCAATTTGATTCTGTAGATTAGGCCAGGCTTTGATTGTATGTGATATTACTGGACATAGTAAGTCCACAGAAAGCTCTTTCAGTTCTAAATTGGCTCACAAAGACAATTCATCATTGTCTCCATCCTGAGGTGCATGCATCCATCATGTGCTTCAGGGGATGGTAGTAAGTATTTTAATCCTACTTTACAGATAAAAAGCCTCAACAATGAGAGCTGAACAGGTTTACCAGACATTGCAGCACAGGACAAGTGAAACAAGAAATGAAGCTATAGGACACTCTGATGTCCTAACCATTAGAAGTATACAGCTTTCCTAGAAAATCTGGATAAGGATGCATCTGCATTTTATCTAATTGTCCAGTCTCAACTTTTGAGAACTTGTGGCTGCAAAATTAATCCAGTTTACTTCAGCATGCTAATAGCTGCAGGTGTCTCGGATGTAGGTCACTACATCCACTTTCCTGGCTTTTCTCTACTGCTCTGTGTGTGTATGCAATGTTAGTTTGGGCTGCCTTATGAAAGCTCTTGGGGCATGCAGAATTCCTCTTCTGTGGCAAATGGTGCTAGGTTTGCATGTTGCAGGCCAGTGCTGCAAAGTTATTGCCAGACTTGTGACATGCTAGAGGTATGCTTCAATGAGACACAGGAAACTGCTTTGGGAACCTGTTGGCCATCCTAGAGGCTCTGAAATGTGGTAAGGAGTAGAGAGCCAAATGTCAGACATGATGCCCTGTAGATCCTTGATGAATCCAACAAATAAAGATGCGGCCCATGGAACATGAGTCAATACGTGCTGAACTGAGCCTACATCTACTGTACCTGGATTATACACTCCTTTAGACCTGAGCAGATATCAAAACATAAACCACTGAACCATTTGTCACTCTTCAACAAAGAAGGCCTGTGAAATGATTCAAAATGCTGCAGTCAAACCCTTGAAAGCATTACATGCACAGAGCATTGCTCTGCTTAACACATTTCAAACTACAGTAACTGCTAATAAGATAAAAGGCAGTGACAAATCAAAGAATATCGCCTCCAACAATCATGCATGACTTACCATGGAAAACACATCCTCGCTGAGTAAGGAGAGTGCTCAGCGTCCGTTTCAGGCCTCCTGCTGCAGCCTTTTATGCTTTTTATTTTTATCCCATTTGTCAAAATAACAGCTTTTTTTCAGCACTGATTGCAGAGATTTTGACTCCTTGCCTGCTGGTTTCCCCCTCGGCTCCATAGGAGTTTCCTAATTGAATATTACCCCTGTGAAAAGAAAAGGTTTGAATAAGAAGAGGAGAAAATTATTAACAGTCTTGAAACCATGCCTGAATATTCCACCACAGTCCCACACACAAACTCCCTTTCTCTCCCTAAAGTGAAGAATATTCTTCTTTCATTGAGCAGCATCAGCTCTTTTTCTGAAGCTTATCACATTTATCATACACTGAAAATTGTAAATGAACTGCAGTAAGAACCTAACTTGAGGAGGAGGGGAAGAATAGAAAGATATTAATTCAAAATAAGTTCTAAAAGGTGTCTGGTTTAGTTAGATTCACCGGTGCCTCATTTCTCACATTTTTGAGTTTTCTGTTTTAGAAACAAGGAATCATTTACTGCCTGCATTGAGACCTGGCATTAACAATTTCCGCCCATATCTTGGTGCATGATGTAGGACTTTGTATTCATCGAAAGATGATTTGTAAACTCTCTTTTCTGGCACTATTTTTCCTGCTAAAGCAGCAGCAGGCTGCATGCTCGGGTTCGCTTGAGAAAGGAGGAAAAACTTGTATTTCAGGTCTCAGTGTGTGTGGGAAATGATGCTTTGGCTTGAGACAGATGAAAGACTTTGTCTGCCAAGTTCCTACCCTGACCATGATGGCTACTGCAAAAACTCACATTTCCTATGTGCTCATCAAAAGTCCCTGCTCAGATGCTCTTGCTGCATCTCTTAGAGAATGAAGCACAAAAAGCCACAGCTTCAAAGTCAGCTATTGAAAGCTATTGAAAGTCTGGCTTGTCTGTGAAAAAAAAAGGAGAAAGAAAGAGAAGCATGTCAATGAGGCTGCTATGCACACCTGGCTCCTTCAAAGCATGGCACACTTTCCTAGAAAATGGAGGGTCTGGTGTCTTGTTTGCTGGGATTCCTAAGTTAAGTGTTTCCTGAGTTTCAGAATTCTCCCTACCTCTCTGCACACAAACCAACCAACCAACCAAATAAATAAATAGTAAAATGGGTGGTGGGGACATACGAAAAACAAGGGAATCAGAGCTAACAGATAACCATGGGAGGGACTTAAAACGGCTGAAGAGAAACTCTTCTCTCAACATCCCTGTTCTTCCGTCTCTATGCCATCATATATTTATTTTTTTCTTCTATTTTAAAGGGGGCTTTGTTCTTCAGATGCTTGTGAAAATAGTCTTGTAAAGTTATTCCTTGTAATCTTTCAATGCTTCAGCTCACCATATTGAGAAAACCAGAGGCTTTCCCACTCCCCAGTTTAGGCCTGTTATATCCCATGAAGGGAGAGCAGACTCCACATTCTGCTCCTGCTGTCCCACCTCCAGGATTATACAGCCTTTAGCACCTTTTTCCATGTAATTTCCCCACTTTAAGAGGCAAATTGGTGAATCTATTTCCCAGTTATCCAGCTACATGTGAG
The DNA here is from genome assembly GCA_013397155.1 of Irena cyanogastra. Classification (NCBI taxonomy): domain Eukaryota; kingdom Metazoa; phylum Chordata; class Aves; order Passeriformes; family Irenidae; genus Irena; species Irena cyanogastra. Next base: position 635,898 of record VWZV01006579.1, read on the forward strand.
GCAAGAAGACTCCAGAAGGGAGGTATCTCTCCTACTGAGAGCAAGCTAAAGGGCACCTATCCCTCAGTACCCATCTTCGAAAATCACCTGTTCTCCTATCAGGTGAACTTTAGCTGAATTTCAGCTTTGCAGCAAAATGATCTTGAGAGGAATGGATAGTTAACTGAATTCTGATACTCCCAGTAGGTTAATTAGTAAGAGCTTAACCACATCCTAGTTCCTTGAACAAGACGGCTGAAAAAAGATGGGTTTCAGCAATTTTCTCTATGTGTACATTGGCCTGTGAAGTCAGAGCTGGGACAACAAAGATGGAAGAACCAGAGGGACCTGGGTCAGCAGCAGATATGTCTCAGGTGTTTTTAGGCAGATAGGCAACATGAGGTTCTAGCTGCAGAACAGATTCAATCATCACCTGAGCAGGAAGAGGGTGGGCTGGGTGGGATGGCCAAGGTTGGGTGGTTCCTATGGCAGTGGGCCAAGACTGCTCAGGACAATCAGGTTCGGGGTAACTCCGCAGCAGATGAGCCTTCTGTGCTTCCCGATGGCATGAGGGCAGGAGACAGGTTGTGATTGCTGCTGGGAAGCACTGGAGTGAGGCTGCCATCTTATTCCCCGTCCTGCTTCTATCCCTTATCTGAGCAAAGCAGCAGTGGCTCTGGCTTTGTAGGGTGCATGAGCATCACGGAGAAGAAGGTCCTGCATGTTCAGCTGAGAGCTTGCTGCCCATTCTGAACATGCTTGGCAGCAGCCCTGGTTGCAGGCAAGAAAAAGTAAATAATTCTTTTGAGAACGAAGCAGTTTGATACCACTGGGCATAGCAACTAAACATGCAACCATAGCTTTGAATTCCCTCAGGTGCTCTTTGCAGTGGCATGCCTCTTCTTGTGAGGGCCCACCAGGTTTGTGGAAGAGCAGAGAGAGCTGCTTTGCACTGTGTAATCAGGTCTGTTGAGTAGAGAGGAAGGATAAAAGGCCGTAGCAGGAGGACACGTAGCGCTGCGCCGCTGCATTTCTTCTGGCTGTTCACAAGTTCCCAGTAAGTGCAGCATGAGGGAGCAAGCTATTAATAGTCCTGCTCATCACGGCTGCACAGTGAAACAGCATAATCCCAGCAGAAGGGAATATGGGAGCCATGAACTCTAAAGCAAAAAACTTCAGGCACAGAAGGCAGCCTCAAAACTGTAATAATTAACAAAGGAGGGAAAGAATATGTTTAATACAGGTTATTTATGAAGCTACAAGAGAATGCCTCTGCACTAAATAAAATGTAAATTAAGCCTTGCGCCTCAGACAGAGACACAAGTGTCCCAGCTGATTCTCACATTCTATAAATGCTTTTCTGAACAGATCAAATAAAGCCTTTGCTATACTGCTGCCTAATAAATAAATAGTATATGTGCTAGAACATGTTCATCTTATTTTAATGCATATCTAGGTCTTCCTTAGGGTTCTCATATTCTTCTACAGCTATGAAATACTTCTAAAAGTTATATGATTTTAGAAATTGTTGTCAGAAGAGTACAGGTCTGTGCATATACGTTCAGTTTGACAGAGTCCTCAGACAGTAATATTGAGTGAAGACTGTGATTTTATCCAGTATGATAAAATAGTATGTCTTGGTTATTTGTACATGCCAAGCACTTACATAAACACACATCTAATTTTAGTGCGTAAAGTGTATTCACACTTTCCTGAAATTACCAATGTTACAATCATGACTCTCAGGCAAGAAGAAGAAAATCCTATTACTGTGTTCCCACAGAGGAAAACAGTATGTTTTAGAATAACAGTAGCTACAGAAGGCCATGAAGATAAAACATGTAGAACATGACATCTGAGAAAATATCATAATATTTGAAAAAATATCATAATATTTGAAAATATCATAATATGAGAATATTATTCAGTATTTATGAAGAAACCTTCTCTGTTAAATGTTTGTACCTTGATGAAATCCTATAAAAAATGTTAAGCACACTTCCAGGCATATTTCTATTTTCACTTTACAACAATTGGATTGCTTATATTCAGAGGGCTTGCAAATGGCTTTAGCTGGGTCATCCTTTAGCTAGTATTTCATTCAAGTATAGTGCCATGGGACATTCCTCTTGTCAGAACACATTTATTTTATTATCTTGATGATTATGGCCATACTTTTTCCTTATGTATTCTACCTTGATGATATGCTGAATTCTAAGATTTTCAGCAAACACTTGCAATGCAATTACCGTAAATATAATACAGTGTTTCTTACCCTCAGTTTTCCCAGAACTGTAAAATTATTAAGTTTGTATCAAAACTGCAAGAGAAAACAAATTGATTATGGCCATCCTACATTGGTGGAGCCAGCTCTGATATTGGGCTTAAATATTATTATAAATGTTAAAAACATGTACAGTAAACAATGGAAATGTTCACACACACATTTTAAGAAAATGGAGATATGGGCTACTTAGTTCAATATTTTCAGCTAATTTGGAGTAACAATTCCAACTTATAGGAAATGTTTTTGTTTTAATTCAAGGTGTGGAACAAAAAGAAAGCTAATTTATACTTTAAAAATAGGGACTTGATGCGAGCTTTCACCCTCTCAGATGTGTTAATAATCAACTTCCAGTGCCATTTCTATTACTGCTTTCATATGAACAGTCACTAGGAGAATGAAATAAGCAGTTATTTGAAACCATGTCCCCCACATCCTAGCTGACTAACTTTTCAGCGTGAGAGGCTTAATAATTCATTTCTAACAGCTCTCATTTGTTTTGCATTTTCTTAGCTTTCTATTAAGGCTTTATCAAAAGAATTATTCTTGTTTGTTTTTTTTTTTATTTTAATTCACTCTCTTTTCAATTGCATAAACATTGGAGTTTGAAAAATCACCTGACTAGACTCTCTGGTGTCTCTGTGGTACAAAGTGCAAACTGCCTCATTTAAGGTTTATCAGAGAGAACACACGGGATTATGAAAGAATGAAAATTAAGATAAACCAGAAGCAGGATCTTTCTGAGTCACCACGCTCCTCTAGAAATACTTTGTTTGCAATGAACAGGAAAAGATACGCAACATAAGTAATGACTAACAAATTCACCTAAAGCTTGAGTCAGTAACTTCATTAATAATGGAATTAATACACTGTAACTTTTTTCCTAGTTGTACAAATTATTATCAAATAACTAATGAATCCTTCTATAATAAAAAATAGTCAGGATCAACCAAATCTGCTTGGACCAAAATTGACGTGACGTAAGTGACTTCCTGCTAGTAGAGCTGTTGTAGATGTCAGTATGGGAAACACTCTTCTTGGGCAACTCTAGTTCAAAAGATCTAAAAACCAGATCTTAAAACCAGATTAGGATGGGTTTGGTCTCCTATCTGACAAACATACCATAGTATATAGTAAAATGTCATTTTATAGCTATTTTATTGGTTTGCTACAGGCAGTATGAAAATATTGGGGAAAAGAAAAGAGTCTGTAATTATATTAGAAGAAAATAAAAGTTTCAGATATAGGTTCTCTCTGGATCTCTATTTCCATTTAACCATGACTACAAAACGTAAAGGCTTCAGCAGCATTACTACAAGAGGGCTACATTTCTAGGGAATCCAGTCTCTGGTCTCTGCTAGCCATAAAACATTTCCCCAGGCAAGAAGAACTCTTTTGAAAGTGCCATGGGCTTTTGCATATTAATAGTACCACAGGCCTTTAACTTCTTAAACATCTAGCATTGTTTGATTGTAAGGGAGCTCAGTGGAGGACAAATGAGGATGAGACTGCACAGGGCAGCACCTCTGAGGGTGAGGAATGATGCTCAAGTCTGCCGCATGTGCCACCTTCTCTGTGTGCCATGGCATTGCCTTGTGAGCGTGGTCCCCTCAGACTAGCAGCAGGAGAAAGGCTGGCACCATTTGGAGAGGAGCAGGGCATCTGGAAAATCCCTTCCATTTTCGTTTGATTGCATAGTATGTTTTCTCCATAAGAGCACACAAGCACTGACTATGCACCCATTAAAAAAAAAATTAAAGGAGTTTTCATTAACTGTAGTTGTATTGATCCCCATAGCTTACATTAATATCTGTCCTTAACACATTTTATAAGCTATCTTTGCTTATTCAAAAAAAAAAAACCAACCAGAAGGAAAGAAAAGCCATGAAATAACGTGGTGTGCTATTGAGCTTCAGCAAATCCCTCTGTGTGAAGCTAGTTGTTCTGTGATGTAAGCCAACAAGGAAAGAGCAACAACAGAGCTGCTTTAAGTACTCAAAATATTCACCTAAAACTCCAGAAAAAACTGATTCTCCAAAGAGAAGGCAATCATAACATTATTTGATACTGGAAAGGGAAATGCTGAGCAAAAAAAAATTCAAAAACTTTCATTTGCCTGAGGTTTCTACCCACAATTCCTCCCATGACAGTTGGGTATATACAAGATGTGCAAAACAAGGATCCCATTTTTGGCAGGAAATACACTCCCAGCAGTACGTCCTGCACTCGTTCTTCTATCCCTGAATGAGAAAGCACATGAAGCTGATGCCTCTGTGAGACAATTTGCAATACCATGCAACACCAGTGTCTTTTTGTACCAATATTCAAGGACAGTCTTCCCTAACTGGCTACTAAAGAATGAAGAAATGATGAGTTCTAACCTAGGGACTAGAGAGTAACCTAGGGACTGGAGAGAGTTTGGCCTGAAGGTACCTGAGATCTGGAGGGCAGACTATTGTGGTCCTGGAGAGCACATAGAGGCCAGCTGAATGCACTGATTAGTTGCTTAAAGGTGAGAGAAAAGCTCTCTCCTCTGCCTTCCATCAGTAAGTCTCTTTATGTGCTTGGTTTCCTACCTTTCCTACCCACACAGGACTTACCATGGATTTGTGTCTGCTTTATTCTAGTGCAATGAGCTTTGTAGAGCAAGTGTCCTTTCCTGAGTAGCTGTGCAGGAATTACCTGTTGGTGGAGACATGATAGCAGACATCACCAGACAAGGCAAAAGGGAAATGATATGGCAAGCAGATGTTTACCTCCCAAAACCCAAACTGCAAAGAGGGAAGAAGGCATTAATGGCTGCTAAAGTTTTTCTGGTAAGTGGCATTGTTTATTTTTCACGTAACTAGTTCCTGTGTTTCTGCAAGTTGAAACTTCATCTTGCATAACAGACAGTTCCTTGATGTTGTAGAAACTAATCAGGAATTAATTTCAAAGAAAAACAAGACATAGAGAGCTGAAATTGTGAAATCTTGTTTTCTCCTAAAATATTAATCAACAAGGTTCAGCCTTTGAGTATAAATTTTTCAATTTACTTTTTATAACAGAAGATGCTATAAAACACACATTCCCTTTTGGAACTATTTAAAGTACAACACACAAGAAATGCAAAACCAAAATCAAGTCACAATTAATTCTGAAACTGGAGCTGAGTAGGAATGCAAGACCATCTACTGATGCTTATGCAAGCCCCTTTGGCCCAAAGATGCTGCCAGACAGTCTCCTAGGCTGGAAAACAAAGCTAGAAAGAAGGCTGTGTTATTGACTTTTCAATTTGAGTGCTGTGAGAACCAAGATAATTTTCTCTCATTTGACAAAACAGACACAATAGCAAAAGATACAGAATAGAAAAAGTAGGGAAGTGTGGTTTTGTGTTCATGTTCTCAGGGCACGTGGCAGCTGGTCAGTCACAGATGGATGCTCTGGGCTGGCAGGTCAGCCATGACAGCTGTTGCTTTAAACCTTGGCTTGCTTCCCTGGTTCACAGCATCATCAGGACAAAATCTGCTTCCTTCCCTCATTCCTTGCAGGCTAGGCCCAAGTGAAGGGGCTGTTCTTTGCTATGGTATTGGTGCAGTTCCAGGTCAGGAGGAGTGAAAAGAGAGGGGACAAGATGGGGTTACTTGAAGAAGGATGGGATGCTAGAGCAAGAGCTCATGCAGTTCAGAGCATCCAAGCTGCACAGCTCAAGAGCTGAGGCTTGTGCTCAAAGATCAGAATTACCCAGCCCTGCTAGCCTTAGGCACTGCATCCTGCAGCAGCTCATCACCTTGGTTTTGCTCTGTAGTGTTGAGTTTCCCTTTGAGTGTGCACATATAAAGCACCTCAGCCTCTAAATAAATAGTGTGATATATTTGGAGTTACCAGTTAGACCTGCTTTTTGTCATTCACTTAAAGCTTTTGATAATAGCACAGCCCTTGAAAATTAATACGTTAACTGTGCTTGAATTTGTCTCCTCTTTGTATTCCTTCTGTCAATAGTCATTAGAGACTATCTAATGACTACTGATTACTGCCATAGCTATGGCAATATGATGAGCTCTAAGCAGGTTCTTCCAGGTGATCAGTGGCCTCAATTAACACTGGTATCTTTTTTTATTACACACAATTGCTACTCAGAATCAACCATTTGTTCATAAAATTTCAATCACAAAATGAAGAAACAAGATAAATATGACTGACAGCTCTATGTTCCTTGCCAGATTGCCCCAGAGACAGCTATGGACCAAACATCCATAAATGTCCTTTTCTTCATTTTTTGAGCACTTGCAAAATTGCTGCCCTGATGTCACCAGGCAGGAACAGCTAAATGATCAGCATTTTAAAGTCTCAGCTTAGAGCTCCCTTAGTCCCCTGGTACAGACCTTTGCAGCGAGACATTCTGCGCTGTGGGATGCCTGATGCAAAGCCATTTCTAGAAATTTCAGGTAGACATGTTTACTAGGTAGGAAGCCCCATGAGGGGAAACTTTCTCCCATGGACGCAGAGCTAAGATTCCTTATTTCCAGGGGATCAGTAGAGGGGCTGTGAGAATCTGTGGAAGGGGAGAGGTAAAGCAGGGACAGCTAAAGGAACACTGTGCTCAAGCTATAGGACATGGCCTCAGGTTACACCAGGGGAGGTTTTGATTAGATAGTAGGAAAAATTTGTCTCCTAAAAGGGTGGTCATGCACTGGAATAGTGTTCAAAACACTTGTGGGTGTGACACTTGGTGACAGGGCTTAGTGGTAAACACAGTGGTGCTAGGTTAATAGCTGTACTCAGTGATCCTAGAAGTCTTTCCCAGCCTTAATGATTCTGTGATTCTATGATTCATGCACTGAACGCTGCTGTACAGAGTAGGGAAATGTTTTCTCTGAGCTTGAAGCTGCTGAGACAGAAATCTTTAATTTCTTGCAAAGTCTTAGAGCACATGCTGAAGAACCAGAGGAGCTCAGTTGTCTTTAGGAAAGTCAAACTAACTTCTGGATTTTAGTGAAATCATGACTGGGAAGTCTTGAAAGACATTTGCTATCATACCTTTTATCAGGGGATAAATGTAACTGCACTTCTTTCACCCCCTAAAATGTCATCTCTCTCACTGTTCTTGTAATAGATGACGGGATATAGGTACAATCACAGTAAATTTTTTTTCTAAAACGGATTACACAGATGCTAATCTACATACATAAAGGCAGCTACAACATGGCTAGTTTTGAATAGAATAATTTCCAAGTCTTGTGTTTGTATGGAATTGGGACATATTTATTTGTTTGCATTATTTAAAACTTTCCCCTGCACAGAAGTACTTATTAGAGAATGAATATTTAGTATGTCTAAAGAAATAAAGCATCTTAATAACTAATCTTTAAAATTGTGTGTATATATGTCTCTAATGCATGTATTCATAATATTTATGTATGTAGACATCTCTGTTATATGTGCAGATTTTTAATATTTCCATAAATATCTGCGCATATAATAGAGATGTCTACATACAAAAATATTATGAATACATGCATTAGAGACATATATATATACATAATTTTAAAGATTAATTTTTTTTTTCCTTTCTTTATGTCAAGAAGTCAAGACTCTGCTTTTCACAGTGCTTTTTGTTTACTGAACACAGAGATTTTTGCATGTAGAGAAATGGATGTGTTCTGATTTCCTCGTGCACACTCTCTGCTGTGCTAGGAGCCAGGAGTTAAGCAGTGCTTTTTTCTGCTCCTCTAGCCCAAGTCCCCAAGCCCCACAAGGATATCCTTGGCACCCTCCCACTCCTCATATCGAGGAGATGCTGGCCAGTCTGCTTGGTTTTGTAGCCTACCACAGATAGACTAAAAATATAAAGACAAACTGGCATTCCTGGAAAAGCAAATCCGATAACCTTGCTGTGATGGCACCAAGGGAGAGATTTATGCCTCTGGCACACATGGCAGTCAGGCTGTCCTGCAAGTGCAGGGAGAAGGAGATGCAGTCTGTACCGAAAGCTGTGTGAACTACACCACAGAGCAGTGCTGATGAAGGAAGCACAGCTTCCTGTCTGCCCTCTGCCCAGCAGAGAAAGAAAAGGTAGAAACCACTTCTCCCTTAGTGACTTCTGAGCCCTGGTGACAAGGAAAATATTTTGTCAGTGCTTCAGTTTAACAAACTAGACATCAGGAGAGCAATTTTTCCCACAAAGCAAGGCCTCCTTTGCCCTCTTTCTGCAGGATTTGTGTGGCAGACTTGGGGGGTTTTGATGTAAAAGAAATCTAGATTCACTTCTCTGTAGAGAACAAGATTACACAGGGTTAATATCTATTTCAGAAAGAAAGATGATTTGATAGTGAATAAATATATAAAAATTTCTTCAGGGTATATGTTCCTCTATGGCAGATTGTGCAGCCAGGCTGTGTGTAAAACTTTGCCTGCTAAGGTTGTGCTTTTTTTCTGGTTTTATTTTAAGTAGCATCCATAGAAATCTTGCCAAACACAGCTTTGGTGCCAACTCATATTCTGCACATGGCCTGAAGTGCTGGGCTGTTTGGGATTTTTTGGGGGCATGGGGAGAAGAACAACACTGTTTTGGTTCACACACACAATCCCCGAGTTTTCACTGAGTTTTCAGGAAACGAGCATATGGCTTTGGAACATCCACCTCTGAATCTTGGGCTGTGTCAGCTGTAATGAGGAGAGGAGCAGCACAAAACACAGGCAAGTCACACATATGTGTCTAGCACAGGAAGGGTACCTTCAAAGAAAGCCGAAGGAGGACATTGGAGAGGACAGCACTTGGATTTGGGTACTCAACACTGTCATCATCTTTTTGGAAGCCATGTGCTTTCAAAACATGCTGCAGAAGGGGCTGTATTGATCTGTTGCACACCATTAGCAAGCAATTCTCACAAAATCCTAATTCTCAAGTCAAAAATTGGTCTTCTGCAGAAATAAAAATGTTCACCTTTATGAGGGTTGGGCTCCAATCCATGATTCACCTGTGATGCTACTCAAAAAGAAGCCTTTTTTTTAACCAGAAGAAAATACTTTTTTTCCACCTTTTGCCCACCAGTGACTGAAATTGTGAATTTTCAGACTTGAAAATGCAATAAGTATAGATAAATTATTGAAACTCTAGCGATTTTTTTACTTGATAGCTGGAAATTCTAGCAAGTAAAGGAAAAAGGGTATTATTTAGTATCTCTATGGACTGAAAAAGTGAATGAAGAGCAGCTTTGCTGTTTGTTGTGATAGGTACAGATCAGGCCAGCAATTAAAAATCCGTAGCCTTGCTGTTGCATACTTTATTAAGTGAGCAGAAGCCTACAAATAATTGCAAACAATAAAATTATTGTCTAGGTGGGTTAACTTTGGTAATTATTTAATTTCTTCTTTTCTTCTGAACTTCCTGGCTGAGGACCCATGACAAACATCAGGGAAACAAGCATTTCTCCAGAGACTTCTAAGGCTATCAGAAGCAAGAATCACTATATCATAAAATCCTTTGTTGCTAAACTAAAGATCAGTAAAGGATACATCCCACAATTACGCAAATTTTTAGTCTGAGTATTGGAGAAAAATAGTATTTTGTTAGTCTGCTTCAAGACTTGCTGGTGAATGGCTATAACTTGCTCTTCCATGCATGGTATCTTCAGAATTTCTACCCAGTGAACTCACTCTACCCAGGTGAACTCACCTGAAAAGAAAATGTAAGTGAATGAAGTCAAGCACCTAGCATCAACTAGGCAGTAAAAGACAGCTGCAGTTCTGAGGAGTACAAACCAAGATCAATGACATTTCAAAAGCATGCTGAAATTGTTTACTGCCAGTAAAGCACAAATGCCTTTGACTAGGTATAAAGCTAGTGCATTAGATGTCTGCTCTTGTTCCAATGTCTCTTAAATGAACAAGCTTTAAATACATCACTTTTTATATGCTGCACTTTTGTTTCCTTTTATGTAATGGATTATTCAGAGCACTTTCTTTGGGATAGAGTTCGGCAGTCAGATGGAAGTTATTTGATTTTGCAAACACATTCACATAGCAAGGCATGTGCCTTTTATACTGAACATTAATGCAAATACATGCACTCTACCTAATTCAAGGAGACACCATTCTGTTAGAGCTCCCATGCTAATCCGCAGCTTTGCTTTGACCTCTTTACACAAAACCAAAGTGAAAAAAAGGTGTGAAAAAAAGGTATGAAAATGTTCAAATGTCCCTGCCAATAACAACAGGGGAACAATTCTGACCATGCCCAGCAGACAGCAGTCATGGAGTTGTTCTTCGAGTATTTCATGCAAACTTAAATTTGGAAATGATAATTGTAGGGCCTGAGAGACAGGTATCAAAGATTACAGAGTTTTATGGTGAATCCGTTTTACATGGGACAGCCCCAGGGAGACGACTGGAGTTTAAACATTCCTGCTGCTCTCTGAGTTGTGCAGCCTCCAAGGCAGAGAGAAACGCACAGGTATTCATGCCCTATTTTAATGATCTGATCTCAGTTTCAGAGCCCTGTTGTTCTGCCTACCTGTGGATAGCAGGATGAAGCTCACTACAATTTTTTTTCTTCCTCATAGGGATTTTCTGTCCAGGAAGAGGAAAAAAATCAAAGCTGCTGCAGTGTGTTATATAACTTCTTCTTCTTCTCCTTTTTTTTTTTTTTTTTTTTTTTCTTTTTCTTTTTTTTTTCCCCTTCAGATGAGAAAGTGTTGATCTTTCCCTTTTTCACAGCCTGGCTTCCCAGCTGCTAGCTTCCTTGCTTTTATTACAAATTTCTACCATGTTAAACTGATCCTTTCTCTCTGTTACATCATTCTCTCACTTTAGCCCAGGAAGTTTGCTGCAAGTGGACTTCATTCATTTCAAATGAATTGACTCCTTTCAGTTTTAATCAGACTGAAGTTGTGATTGCGTGTTGTTTATCCATAGTATGAATGGGGGAAAACACTTCTTTCTGGGGAGAGATCAGAGGAGATTACTTAGCCTGAACTGTCTCCACTCCCAGGACTGAGACTTCCTTAGGTAAGCTTGCTGACCTGTGGAATATACCTTTCGTTACTCATCTGCTTTCTTTCCTCTGTCATTTTAATATTACATCCCCAACTACCTATCTAGGTTGTTCTCTGCTATCCTGAGATGTGTTTAATTGGCTGCTGTGAACAGGTAAAGATCTGTTTCTTTGTTCATTGTGGGCATAAGGTGGTATGTTTTCAAACAGTCTCACTATTCACAGCTGAGAGATTTTCATAAACACAGCTGCTTTCTGTGTAGCTTCAAACATAAGGCTTACCCACAGCAGTCAAAGTCACCTGTAAGTGCTTCATGACCCATTAACAAAGCTGTCATATATGGCAGCTTCTCTTTAATTAACTATTGCTAGGAATTTAGTCTTCGTACAAAATTTCAGACTAATATGGAAAAATCCTTTTAAACTGCATAACAGATCAACATGCCTACATGGCTCTCCCCCTGTTCTACTGGCTGAAGCACACAAAATGTGCCATTTGGGTTCCTACTGGCATTACTAGCAATATAATTAGGGATGCCAGTTAATGTCAGTGATGGTTTGTGTGAATGGTGGTTTCTTTAATTTTAGTTACTATGAGGGAAATCTCCAACCTCTGTCACAACAGTTAACCAATAGGGTTTTTTCTTATGTTTGAATCAACTCTTGAAAAATTAAGAGGTCTGTAAAAGTTTCTCTGTTCAGTATCAAGCATAACCAATTGAATGAATAAACAGTTTTCCAATGAATTGTTCTCATCCTGAAAAGAATTTCACTCCATGCTGCCCACCTCCTTTGGCAGGTGCTGCTGAAGATCACACATCTCTCTGGAACACTCGCGTGTGAGTGAGATTCTTTCACTTTTAGGTTTGCCTTTTTTCATTAGCTGTTTAATAAGTACTCGTAGCTAGTACTTATTAAAAAAAAATGCTCAAAGCATTTTGTTTATTGCTTGGGAAAAAATGATAATCTGCTGTCTGTCAATCAGAGTGCAGCTTTAAAGACTTCTTTTCTTTACTTTAAGAACACATTTCAGGCTCAGGAGACATTCCGAGAATCAGCAAATTCTCACAAGTATGAATGATTCACTTAAGCTGTATTTTTCTACTGTGTGGTACTCATTTCTCCTGATGCTCAATTTTACTGGCAAAGTTGCCTTTGAAACAAGCTAGTCATTGTGTTGCAAATTTTCCCGAATGGATCAGTTTACTTGTAACACTGATTTCTTCTATGTGGTTTACTTTGTTATATTCACTTTAACATTTTACTCTTTGAATTGATACCTAATTAAATGACAGAAAAATAATTACAAGCTTTCATCTATCACGCAGAGCATTTAATTATCTTCATATCTCATCCACAGGGATGGGATTTTCTTCAGCCATAGCAGCATTGCACAACATAAGCATAAGAAAAATGCAACTCTAGAAACATTTAACTTTAAGAACGCGTAATGGTAAGAAAGTTATTTACTGGAGACTTGTCTGTAAAATCTGGTCCTGGCATTTTGTTTGGAACATTTTCCGGCCAGTAGTGCTTGACAGAAGTCCTGTTTGTCAATGTATTTCCAAGTGCTGTTATAACTAGACCGTGTAGTTCTACACCTGTCTTCCCTCAGCAAAGAAACTAGTCTTTTTAAAGGGGAGAGCTCCAATGCCACGGTCAACAGATTTTATTTCTTCATGCACTTCCCACGTGGCTTTCAGTTGTACTGAACGAGTGAATACTATAACACTAGGTCTTCATTCAGATTCTAAGCGCTGGCTGGGGGCAAATCCAGCTCTGCAGATGTTTTCTTTTGGCAGGGTGCGTATTGGCAGGAACAGAACTTTGTTTATTGGAAATGTTTCTTCCACCTCTCAGTTCTGACTTGCTTGTTTGAGGAACACTGTTTTGAGATATAAAACATCCTTATTTTATTGCCAAATGCCTGATCCATGGGTATTCTTCACAACAGTTTCAAAACCCCTCACATTTGTGTCCTTTTGGCTTGCTCTGCACCTGGATACATCAGCCTCACTCTAAATTGAGGNTTCAAAAAACCCCAACATGCTCCAGGTAAAGATAATGGAGCAAGTGAATAAATCCTAGTTAAGCATTGTTTTGTATCAGGAAGTTACAGAAATGTTAAGCAAAGAGGCCATGAGTATATAATAAAACATGAGTATTATCTAATAAGGCATAATGGCAATGTTGGTCTATTTAACAGCTGTTACACAGCAAGGAAGCTGCAAGAAATTCGTAAGAATCAAAGTAAGTGGTAACAAATTCTTTTTGAGTTTAAGAATGCTGCTTATTCTGTAAAATCTAATTTTATTTAGTGATGCTGAATAGCACCTGTAAAGTAGAAGACTTTTCAGCAAGAGAGGATGAATAGTACAGCTCCAAGAATGTATTGATTACTGCAGTGACTAGAGAGGTTGTGCCGGTGAAACTGTGATGTGTTCATTCTGCTGAATCCAAATAATGGGATTGTGTGTTCTGCCTCTGTGAAAGGTATTTGAGCCCATGTAACATTCACTAATGGGTCTGAATCATCTTCAAACATGTATGGCATAAATAAACAGTTTCCCTATGCTGTACACATAGCATTAAAAGGCAGGCTAGATTAAGAGTCTTGCTCAAGGGCATAGAGGAAGACCAAATCCAACCACTGCTCTTTTCAACTGGTGCAGCATTTATCAGGTTGCTGATTAAGTGGAGGGTCCTACATTCTATTATCGGTGATGCTGGTCTGACAAGGAGTCCTGGTAAGGTGGCATACAAATGAACCCTGTTAATTTACGTACCATTAGAAACACAAGACAGAAGGAAGGAAATCAATGCTTTGTTTTATAGTAAAGAAAAAATCAATGTGGAAAGAAATGGTGTTTCCTAGGATCTCAGAAAATGTTTTGGGCTATGGGGAATAGTTAGAGGGAATTAAAACAATTTGATACACGTTGCCAGTGTCCTTTTAGAAAACAATGGTCTAGAGCTATCATTTTGTAACAAAACCATGAGTAAAGTCCAGAAATTCAAAGTTGTGAAAAGGAAGAAATATCATGAAGTTATTTCTGTTGTTCTTTTTTTTTATTTTAAATTAAACTGTCAGCCACCTGCATTGAATGTATGAAAACTGAAGAAAATATATTATAAATAGAATTTAAAACCAAACATCTACAGCAAATGAGAGGCTACATGTAATCCCAAAATCCACAAGACAGGTTTACCTAAGAGAACTGCCAGAGGTCCATTTCTAGTTTTGTTTTTCTGTCTCTTACAGTAGCATATAAAGGATTGCTAGGGGAAAAATGTAAAAACAGGCCAAAAATGGAATAAAGTTTTCATGGTGTTGACTCTTGCTCTCGGCAGTCTGCAGTTTAGAGACACCCTGAAGCAGAGGTTGCATCAGGACCATCCTATTTAATAGTCTCTGACATTACTTTTGTAATTTTTAACTGTTCTTTAAAGACAATACTCTGATTAAAAAAAAAAAAGGCAAACCAGAAAACCACCATTTAAGTATATATAATATTAAAAAACATTGGGTTTTGTTTTGCTTTTAACTTGTTTACTTTTCATTGGGTATCCCTACTTTCTATAGCACAACAAATGGTGAAAAATTGCTCCCCTAACTTCTTTCTCAGTTAGTTTCGCAGAACCACAGAATCAATCGCAGAATAAACTGAGTTGAAAGGGACCCACAAGAATCATCAAAGTCCAACTCCTGGCCCTGCACAGGACACCCCAATAATCACTCTATGTGCCTGAGTGTGTTGTTCCGAGTGCTTCTTGAACTCTCTCAGGCTGGTGCTGCGACCACTTCCCTGGGGAGCCTGTTCCAGTGGCCAGCCATTCTCCGGGTGAAGAACCTTTTCTAATACCCAACCTAAACCTCTCCTGACTCAGCTTCAGGCCATTCCCTCAGGTCCTGTCACTGGTCACCACAGAGAAGAGATCAGTGCCTGCCTCTCATCTTCCCCTCACAGGGTAGACTGCAATAAGGTCTCCCCTCAGTCTCCTTCTCTCCAGGCCGAACAAACAAAGCAACCTCAGCTGCTCCTCATATGGATTCCTCTCCAGGCCCTTCACCATCTTCATCACACTTCTTCAGACACTCTCTAACAGTTTAATGCCTCTTTTATATTGTGGCACCCAAACCTGCCCCCAGCACTCGAGGTGAGGCTGCCCCAGCTCAGAGCAGAGCAGGACAATCCCCTCCCTTGCTCAGCTGGCCATGCCGTACCTGATGCCCCATAGGATATGCTTGGCTCTCCTGGTGGCCAGGGCACTGCTGACTCGGTTTCAATTTGCCATCCACCAGACCCCTTGGTGCCTTTCCCTGGCACTGCTTTCCAACATCTCGTTTCCCAGTCTGTTCCTACATCCAGAATTGTCCCATGCTAGGTGCAGAATTCACATTTGCCCTTATAAAATATGGCTGCTAGCAATCAGCCCAGCTCTCTGATTTGTCTAGGTTATCCAACAGATTGCTCTTTCCTCTTGCTACCTGTGCCAAAAGTAATTTCTCTGTTAAAATGTTGTGGCCTTTGATATTTATTTTATCTGAAATATACATAATTTAATAACTCTAAAAATAATTTTGCTCTTATGTTTATCTTTATAGGTACTTTTTGTACCATAATGACATTTGAGATATGAATTTATGCCGTGTCATAATGATGGTCTCTGTTTTCTCTTTCTTCCAAACAGCTCCTAATATATTTTTTTTTCTTTTTGACTGCCTGTGAGATTTGTAGAGTAGATTTTGAATACCTACCAACAGCGCCTCAGGAGTCTTTCTTAAATGATAATATACCCCAAGTTGAGTCCCTTGGTTGTTTGCCCATTGTTTTAATATTGCTTGTCACATTATATGAAATTTTGTCACTCCTTTTTTAATCTCTTCTCCAAATCTCTCATATTATGGTGAAAAAGAGAAATTAGTTGGACCTAGTTGTACCACGCTTTATTGTTTAGTACCTTCTGGTAAAGAACTTTATCTAAGCTTTTGTGGAAAACTACAGTTTAGTCTACTTTACAATATTTCCATGGACCTTTTTACAATTCTTTACAATATTTCCATGGACTTTTTTTTTTTAGAATTTTAAAAAATTTGTGAGGCATGATTTATTCCTCATAAGAACATATCTGTTTATCCATCCATATATGCATTAGGACCTCACATAATTTAAATTTCAGAAACAACAAAAGTGATGATCAATAAGTAGTTTTGGATGCCTTTTAAAAATATGTAACTGGAATTATCTAAAGTATCTTCTGTTTCTCTGACAGCAAGATCAACATAAGTGGTATACTGAACACAGTACTTCTAGCAATTCCACATTTAAGTTCTTTCAGAATTCATGGAATTCCATTGGAAATCTTAGAACTCTGTTCTGAATTAATTCTTTGTAAGAATTTTATATATTCGTTTCAAAGGCTGTTTTGCTGATACTTCAGTTTGGGCCACAGTTTCATAAATTAGCATCCTGTAAAGAAGGATTCTGGTACAGAAATCTACCTAAGGTCTTTTGCCCCCCAACTACTGCCATTGTATCTCATTTTCTGTCTGGCATTTTAATAGTTTTCTTTTTTCTAATGTTTTTAAAAACATTCTTACAGATTTGAATTGTTTTCTCAAGTGTTCCTCAAAAATCCTTTTTCTGGTCTGTCCTGTTCTAGGTTTACATTTAACATGATGGTTTTGTATTTCATATTTTGTAACACCTCTGTGTATGTATATTATATAAATATATTGCTTTAATATATCCCTATAAAACATTCTGTATTGCATAGAATTTATTTTAGATTTTACTGAAGGTCTATATTTGTACCATCAGTTTCATATTCCCTCCATTTGAAAACATTTGAACACTGGTAGACCGAACCTACTAGTTCTGTTAACCTCCCCTTCTTTGCTATTAAAAGTATGCCATCTTTTTCTTGTCCTTCTAGTAGTTTCTTCTCGAGAGGTAATCTTGACTTAGTCTGGCCCATCAAAAAGGGGTCTCTAAACAGTTATCCTGACAGCAAAAAGTATTTTACCCGTTCTTGTCTGATTGCTTTTTATGTAATTCCCTTTTTTGAACCTAAATGTTATGTAGGAAATATTTTGGTTTTTTAACTATGGTAACAGGGTGGGTCTTTGTCAGATACACATCTACCAGGTTCTTTGTTGCTTGGGATTAAATTTTGCCTTTGTAAATTCTTATTGTTCCAACAAATAGTCTAACACAATGCCATTGTAATGTCAAAAATTTAAGTATCTTCATCCCTTTTTCTTTTACAATATATCCAAATAATTACCACTGAGGATAAGGGAGTTCTACTGCTATTGAATATTCTACACTTACAGAATACGTAATTGTATTCAGCACTACACAGTCTGTATCATTGTCCTGGTTGAGTGGTCAGTTATACCTTATGTAACATATTTATTGCATCTAGGTATGGAATTTTAATATGCAATGATTCTGTATTATCAAAGTCTCCTGACTCTTTAATGTTTTAACTGTATTCTTTTGTTCCATTCCACTTTGGGCTTTTTCCTTCCCTATATTTAGGAAAACCAGTCCTAAAAGGCATATCATTCTTCTTCTTCTTGGAGATCTATCATAATTGTCTCCAGATTTAGCTAGGCCAAAGTTGGTCAGAAGCACTAGCCTAGCTTTCAAAAATGGTTAGAAAAATTGCAAAATGTGAGAATGGACACACACAGGCAACCAAGGGCAACCACCAAACCACGGCCGAAGTGCAAAGAGCAGATTTATCTGGTTACCTCACCAACAGCGCTGGGTGGCACAGACACACAGGGACACGGGCTCTCTTTGGCTTAGGTCATCCTACAGAGGCAGGGGGTTCACTGCCTGGCTCACTGGAACAAAAGGCTTTGGGCACGTCTGAGAGTGTGTTGTGAATTCTCCATGGGAATTCTTCCTCTAAAAACAGGCAACACAAAGCATAATAAATGGAGTTTTCCCATACTGACATTTTTAGCATTCCCAGCTGCAAGGTCACTTTGAATCAAACTATTCTCTCCTCCCTGACAAATCTTTCAGTTTTCACCCTTTTCTCCCAGCACAATGACAGACATTACTACATGGCTGAACACTGTAAGCTTGTCTGAGACAATTCTAAAATCATTGATCATGGGAAAGATGACAAGACCATATATTGAAGAAAATTGGAGGTGAAGTACTGCATTTGGCCAGAAATTGCATTGAAACCAGAAGTCTCTTTGAACATAAGATTAATTTCAGAGGAACTAGATACTTTTGGAAAAAATTTCAAAACATGTAGAATAATTCTTGGACCACTTCATGATCTTCTGAAGGAGATGAGGCTGCACAACTCCTGGACAATGCATTAAAAATTGCAAAACCAGCTGTTGTGTGCTAGATTAAAACTCCAAAAGTTGAGTATTTTCCCTCTGAAAGGGGACAGAAGTTAGCCACAAGGGAAGTGTAGAACCAGCACTTTATATTTGTGCATCTGTCTTGTTTGTTTCCTGAACCCTTTCCACCCACAAGATCTTTTGACAATCAATTTCACTGTTCAGTATGGAAGGTATGGTCAAAGTATGTGTTCATTTGCACCCTTCTAGTTCTGATATTATGAGAAAATTGAATCATCATTCTATATTCAACTTCTTTATGTCTCTCCTGACTATCATGTTTTCATAGAGTCATGTCTTTCATAAGTTGAGGAGTGTTGGCATGTACAGTGTCTCCTTGCTGGCTGAGCAGATGGTTCCCGCTTGTCATATTTTTCTGTCCATTTCCTCAGTCAACCACATTCATTAGGAAATCATGGGAACCAAAACTGTGTGTATGGCAGTTCTCTATACTTTTCAAGAGAATGCCTAACATCCTAGTCCTTGTTTGATTAGCATCAACCTGATATTGCCTTAGATCTATCAGTTATAACTCCAAAATCTCTTTCCTGAGTGGTAGCAACTGCTTTACAGCTCGTCATTAGAGACTTTCTGGAATTATTTTTTCCCCTCATTGCTGTTCTGTACTAAAACACAATTTATTCTGGTTTTTTACTGGTAATCTTTTTTATTACAAGAAATCCTCTGTAATGGTTTTCAATTGGCTTCTCTTTTTACCCTTCATACCACTTTCTTCGTATCCAATCACTTTCTAGATCACTTTTGAATGCACTAGAGTGAAGATACCCCAGCATATATATTTCTTTCCATTTTGAAAACTAATGCTTTATTCATGCCTTTTTTTTTGTCCTATGCTTTATTTTTCATACTATGCTTTATTTTTTGTCCTATGCTTTATTATTTATGTCCATTATTAGTTCATGAGAATGCCTTCCTTTTAACTCATGTCAATTAAAGTCTTTTGGAAAAGACTTTAAAAGACTTCTCCCCTGTAGATTAGTGTCATTAGCTGGATCATATTCATCCATACCCATCTCAGTTTCCTCAAACAATTCCAACAGATTTGTGGGGCATACATATCTTGCTTGATTCTCCCATAGTGTATTATTTTTTCTTATGTACCTACTATTCTTGTTCTTCAGTATTGGTTTAGCCAGTACATTATTCAGATTTTCTTCTACAGATTTTCATATCATGTCAGGCTTTTCTGGTAAGTGATGTCTCTGGGACTCCATGAAACCCTTAGAGTTAGCATTACAATCTTCTGATATGAGGGCTGATGTCAGAAACTGCACATTGCTGTTAAAGTTCAGTATTAGACTAAAACTCTTGGCTGAATCCTAAGAAATGGTTCCTGTAGTTCGTATCAACTTTGTTCTGAAACAAGGACTTTTTTGAGATACAACCTCTGATGTGCCCCTGTAAAAAATACTCTTTCACAGTGAACAGACACAAAAAAATTAAATTAGCTTCTCTGTTATGGCCTCATTTCCTCCAAGAGCTTCTGATGTTTGTTTCAAAAAGATGCCTGGGCTTCTATTTCCTCTGCAAAACTAAAATATATTAATTTTGAGTGAGGAGAATGAAGGAATAGAATATCCTGGGGGGTCACCCTGTTATGGTCAGTACCAAGAACATACATGCACTCTTGGGTTGTACCCACATTTGGGACACTGTGCAGGAGAAGGGTGTATGGCATAAAATGGGAAGGATGAGAAGTTTCATTCTATTCTTTCTTTACACACACACAGGAGTAAATCTGGTGAAACAGTTGAATAAAATCAGTATTACGGCTAAGTCCAGACACTCAGAGAAAAACACTCAGTGAACGAGAAAAAGCCTATCTCGAGCAAGAAACTGAGGAAATTATTTTCTGCCACAAATGAAAGCCTTGCGACAGAGTTCTGCACTCTGCCAGATGAAGACTTTTTAATGAGATGTTTCATCAAATGGTTCTGATTGATTGAGTCAGACTGAACACAGCCATGGAATTGTAGCTGCTTCACTGGGATTTTCATCAGAAGGTATTTGAGTGGCACTAAAATAACTTTCACTCAGGTGTTGTGGCAATTGCACAGGATGCAGGAAATCTTCATGTTTATCCTTTACTGTCCATGCAAGTTGCAAGTGAGTCAGTCCCATTAGGTGAACTTTGATGCATGAATTTCTCTCTCCACACTTAAGTAAATAATCCTTGATAGGGAGAGAGAATGTTGATATCTATAAATCATAAATTTGGGTCTGGAAATATGAAAATGCAGCACTGAGTGTGTTACTGAATTGTGGCTTTTGAGAATGAAAACCAGATATTCTGGAATGCTATGTAGCTTTTCACTATCAAACAAAATTTAATATAAATTATTTAATTTGATCACAATCCAAGTTTCTACTTCTTAAAAAGAATTGAAAATCACTTACTTTTTATACATCAGCGATCCAGAAACACCACAGAAATTTTTCTCACATGTATTCTCCCTCCTGAACACATCCTTCCATATTCTGCCTTTCGTGGTGTGATAGTCTCAAAGAAAACTTTAAACAGAGACAGTAAACCAGAAGATTGGAGTAGTTCATTTAACTTTCTAACCATATTTTTTATCTTAATTTACATACCTGTCAAAAATCAAAGGATTTTGCAAACAGAGTGTGATGATGTTCCAGCCCAACCCTCCCAGTTAAACCTGCCCTCTGGTCCTCTGTTGTCTTCTGGCTTCCCTGTCTTCCTCTCAGGCAGGCCACTTGCTGCATTGCCAGAGCAATTCTACAGGCTGAGTTGAGACATCTTTTATTTTCCTGTCCAGTGAGGCTGTTATTGCAGAGAGGGAAAAGATCAGAGGAAGACAGAGGACTTTTTGTTCTGGTTTTTTTGGGGGCTTGTGGGATTTGGTTTAGTTTTAATGTTTAAAATGTACAATTCTGGGATGACATTTTCAGGTCTATTTTCCAAATTCCTCTTAGATGACTAGAGGTAAAATAATTAATTACTTCTTTATGAGAGTTCTATTCTGAGTACGAAAAATCCAAGTGGTGGTGCTCCAGCTTTGCCTGTATTACTGCTTCTTTCCCACCATGATGCAGCATCAATGCAACTGACAAAATATAGCATGTATCTGTGCTGAGAGACTTGACCTGAGGCTTGTCATCAGGTTCCTGCAGGCTTGATGCAATTGACTGTTTGGCTTTGACAGCCCTTTCCAGCAACTGTATCAATTAACCCTGGGGACTGAGGGTTCCCCACACCAGCACAACACTCAATTTCTCCCCCCTAGGCAACAACTTGATGGATAATCTGAAGCAGGTTTCTTCCCAAATCACCTACTGAAACCTCTGTTTAAGACACAGAAGGATTGGGGGACCCATGTGCCATAGATCAACAAACAAATAACATTTCTAACAATACAAGAGCCCTTGATTGTCCAGATGCCAGCTAGCAAGTGAAAAGACTAACAGCTATCCATGCAATTTCTTTTATCGTGTGGTGTGTTTGGCAATCTTGACTTGCTAAGAATAAGGGCAAAAAGTTATTCTTTAATTTGAACCTGACTTACTGGCAAATTAATCTCTGTCAGGTACATATGAAAACAGAGTAATTTTCTCTTGAATAATCTGAGCACTGCAGCACAAAAAAAACAGAGAAATTAAATTAGAACTGTGATCTGTGCAATGCAGACTCTAAAAAGCAATGTAAACACCAAGCTTGGAAACCAAACATATGAACTAAGGCAGCAAAGGAAGCCGTGAACACTTTCGCACTAAATCTTGCCTCTATCAAAAGCCTGAGTCAACATATCAAAGAAATCCCATTAGTACCAAAGCAAGAGCCTTCACACAGATCCAATGAACTACTACTGGATTTTTTTGCCTCTGCTTCAGGGATTTTTCTTCCATCTACAAATCACTGTGGATTTGTTTAACAGCAGGAACTGTTTGTTTAAAACCTCAGGTGTGCTTGATATTTTCTTTTTCCAAAATCAGTTATAACCTCTATCTTTCTAAAGAAAAATTAATCCCAAGTGGGAAAAAAAAAGCATTGGAGATAGATGAAGGTTGCTTTTTACCCGTTTATCTCATCCCGTTCTGTTTAATCAAAAAAGTGGAAAAGTTCTGGGAGCCTGCTCTTATGTTTACTTCTTACTTAAGGTCAGCTTGAAAAAAAAAATGGTTTAAAATAAACTCAGGCAAAAACTTTTGAGGAGAGTTGAGAGTTTGTGCCATAATCAACCATCTCACTTCTGTTTAAAGCACAAAAGTGTTTTTCACCAGGCTTTCAGCCAACGATAGCTAGCTCTTATTAATAACATATTCGTACTCTGGGAGAAATCCAGCCTAAGGGTCTGAGCTATAGAGGCACCGGTCACCTGCAGCTCTCATCAACTTCAGTAGGAAGTAGATGTCTCTGTAGATCAGAATTTACTGGAACAGAATTTCAGCCTCAGGATAAAATGAGGCTTTTTAAAGAAATTTAATTTAAAGAGAGAAATATGACTGCTTGAGGTGGTTGCAAGCTGCTATGTAAGGATCTCTCCAAAGGCCCGAGCTAGAGTTTGATGGAGTAATGGCAAAGGCATCTCCTTTTTTGGCTTCAACTCATATCGATTGTTGCTCTCCTTAATTTAAAAAAAAAAAAAAATCCAACCAACCAAATAAACCCCAAAACAAAACACCCTCACAACTGGAAGTGATTGATTCCAAAAGATACAGGAGGAAAATGAAAACTCCAATGGACTTTCAGGCATAATACGAATAGTATGACAGCTTTAACACTCAGGAATAACCTAGGCTCCTAGTTTCTTGAATGATCTTTATGTAGCAGTTACTGGTGTAAAACAAAAACTACTTTTTTGAATTAATTATATAGAATTCATTCCAATAGTAAAAGAAAATCGCATATATGCCCATAAATACCTGTTCTTGAACCTATCAAGGAAAAGGAACTTAAGTGGAAGAAAAGGCAAAAAATGACATGAAGCAAAAAGAATCTAAGTTTCAGAAATCAAACAGCTAGCAAAGCAAAGTGCATTCAATGTCAACATCTAGTTCATTTTCTCAGCAGACAGCTATTTCGGGGACAATGGTGATGGGAGTTCAATGGTAGTTAGAAACCGAGTTAAAAACAAGGCAGTGTTTACAGGGCGCTTATAGTGCTAAGGGCTAGATTTTCAGAAGTCCTGGACACTCATTTGTTTCTCCTGTAAAACTAATTGTCACATTACTTCTGATTTCCCAGGAGGGTATGGATATATTGTTTTCCACTATTTATATCTTGAGTGTTTTTTCTGTCATGTGCCAAGTTATACACCTTGACTACTTGCAAAATTAGCATATGATATCAGTTAAGCTACTATTAAGCAAGAATGTTTTGGAAGTATTTTTTACATGGAGTTTTGAGACTGTTCTTAAATATAGGAATGGCAAAATTATTTTTAGCCTAAAGTGCAATGAAAGAAAACTGTGATATTTGATTTTTTTTTTCTCTGGGACAGATGTCCCTGCTCACAGCAGGGGTGTTGGAACTGGATGATTTTTAAGGTCCCTTCCCATCCAGGCTGTTCTATAATTCCATGATTCTTCAGAGTAGGCTGCTGCCCAGTGGACTGAGGATCTTTGATCAGGCTCCTTGTTTTTGTAGCTATTTGTTTGGCCTGTCAAAAGTTCTAGCTAGCCAAATCCTTCCTGAGTCTTGAAGGTACCAGATGCATTGATTATCCTTCTCTTCTGTTACTGCTGCTGCTGATCTTAGGCAGAAGCTGACGTAGAGCTTTGCATGGAATTATTGCATTGGGTCAGCAGCCTGAATCTGCTTTAGAAATCAGTAATTCTGTTAAATTTGCATTAATTTTAATAATGGGGGAAGGAAGGATGCATTTTTAAAGCCTTTAAAGGCAAGAGTTTAACACTGAGGATTATCAAGTTAGGGATGGTTGATTCAGGCAAACCAATTCGTGGTTGATTTAATAACCTTATATGTCTCCAACAAGCATTTTACCCCTAGAGCAAGATTCAATTTTTTATTTTTAAGCCAAACTTTTTTTGTCAGTTCTTGGTCTATGGCTTCTGCTCTAAAACCAAGTTGAAGAACAGGCAATGGCAAAGTAGGGACTGACAAATTAGAGCACAAGGCCTGTTCACATGAAAATTTATTTGGGTCATGCTTACAGAATATTTTCTGATCAGGGTTAGAATTATTAGAAGAAAACACATAGAATCATGGAATTACTAAGTTTGGAAAAGATGTCTAGAATCACGTGTTAAATCTAATCTGTCTGTAAACTCTGAGCAGAGCTGCAGACGGGCATTAAATGAGGTTTGCTCACCTTTTCCTGCTGAAGTTGGTTGCCTTAACAATGAGGATGACTGAGTCTTGGTCAGTCTTTCTCCAGGAAACCATTCAAAGCAGAGCAGTATTAAGTGAGTAATTAATTGGCAGTAGCCTGGTGTTTAGGAAAGGTAGGACTATGGGGTTAAATAGCCTCAGGTGAGGGAGGGAAGAAACTTGTGGTTCCATCTGGTTTTTGGTCCTTGATTCACTGTCACTAGTATCAGAGTGGAGTTTTTGTGAGCATCTAGCCTGTCAGTTTCACCGATTTGGCAAGGACCTAATCTGAAAAGTCAGTTACTTACCAAGTCCTGTCTGTAATAACTCTCAGGCAGTACTGTGAGTAACAAAGGACATTGTGTTTTTCCCCGCTATCTTCTTCCAACAAATAGTAAACTTAACCAGCATGACAAGCTTGCATTCATTATTGTATTTACAGAACAACTCCATTTATCAAACCTTGTACCATGGTGCTGGAGTACCCTTCTTGCTACACTTGACCTAAGGACAGCAGTACATCATGATCCGGTGGTAAAAACCAAAGGACCAAGATTTTTGCACAAATGAGCTAAATTTTTATGCATATGTAAGGGATGTAGTACACCAGCTATGCAGCAGTGGAGTCAATATTCTACTAGGCAAAAGAGGCAACATGGACTGGTAAAGGTAAAATGGAAAGAGAAGATGAGAGAGAAGCAGGAGTTTTATATAAACTTCTCAGGCCACATCTGCTGTATGACTTCAGGGCATTCATTTCTGTCCTTTTCCTTCTTTCTTGGTCACTAAAGGATGTATAACTCCAGGGATCTCAACCAATTTTTTCAGCATTTGTGAAGTGCCTAGATGTGGACACCCAGTTTGCATCTGGAGTGTCTCAGTTCTTAGTGTAAACAAAGCAATTAATAAGCCTTCTGTTTGTCTGTATCCTAATCCAAGTTCCAGATCAAAGATTGTCTACTCTGACTTTTTTTTCTCTGCTCTGTTAGCTTGAAGCCTAAATCATGAATTTTGAGCCATGTAACTTTTCTCATTAGAGAGAAAACTGTATCACCAGCCCCTGTGATTTCAGAAGGTCCTGAATGTAATCATCTCCAGTAATTAGATCTAAGGACAGAATACTTGGGAATCTGCAATTCATGAAACTTTCAATACGTTACAAATCATAATTTACCCAGCTTTTAAAATGATGACATTATCAAATGTATATGTATTAATTTAAAGGCCTCATTGGGCCTGTAATTTAAGAGGAGCAACAAAATAATCCATTGCTCACCTGCTGCCACATCACAGTGACTTGCTAAGGGACACAGGGACTTCTACAGTAACGCAGGGAAGGATAATGACAGGAAAGCAAAAGCAGTAATAATTAGCAGAATAATAATTAGCAGAATTTTCTTACAGATTGGTAACTTTAAATCCATTAACTCCAGCATCCAAAGTGCAAACTCTGCGTGCCTACCCTGGGCACTTCCATGGGTACCGTCTGCTGCGAAGTCACTGGTGAGTATAACAAGGCACATCTTTGGGCACAATCAGTGTAATGTTGCTCTTTGCTGTCAATTCACCTCTTTTTGTGAAACTTTGAGAAAGCAATTCCTTCTTCAAGTTCGGTCGAGCTTAGACAGCATGTTCAAAAATTAAGTAGGGCCGTAGGATCAGATGTATATGCACTATGCATGAAGTGTCATTGCAAAAGCTTCAATTTTTACAAACTGGATAGTAATAATAAGGAGGAAAAAAAGAATAGGAAAAGTTTGAAGACGTCTTCTGGGAAGCATATCACTGAGGCCTTTGTATCTAGGGGTTTATGCTCAGTAAGTTTTGGAGAATATCACTTAAGCTCCATGATGGCTTTCTGAGCCTGCAGATTGTTAAGATTTTGATTTTTATTTTTTTTTTTCTGTATTGATACTACAGGATCAAGTACCTGGAGGTTATACTCTAATCCTATAAACTATGGGGAGAAGGGAGGCTTTTGCACAGATACTGTGAATTCCTTATCGTTCCAGTTCTTGATATAGGAAACAATTTCATTATTTCTAAAGATTTGTCTTGGTAGGAGACAAGAGTTTATAACTAACAACCACATAATAAATGGTTTTACTCTACACTATCTTATTAACAGATTTAAATAAGAACAATGTGGTTTATTTCACATACATACATATTTCAGAAAACACTTACGTTGTTTCTCAAACAGTTCAACAGAAAACAAATACTAAACAGTAAAATTAATGTTACTGAAGTTCCAGAGAAAGTTAGAGAATGAAAATAAATATTGGTGTGAGTTAAAGTACTAAATCAATTTTGCCAAAAATAATTTTTATTTTACCATATCTTCCTGTAAGGTACAAAAGTTGTTGTTGTGTTTTGTTTTTCCAATTCCATTTGTTCATTAAATTTAGGTCAGTGTTTAATACAACAAAAGCCAAGATATCCTGAGACAACTGGAGAAAGAACAAAGCTGGATTTTTGATTTTAGGGGGATGTTTTTTCTCTGATAATACTAAAGAGCAATGGAAGGATGAGATCTATTAACTTAAAATGTGGAATAACATAGGAACCAAATTTTTTATAAACGTTTTGATATCTGATACTGCCTTCATTGATGAACTTTACTGTCAACAAAAATGTATCTAGAGAAATTTAAATATTAAAAAATAAGTAAACCAAGAATTTAATTATAAACAATAAAGGGAAAAGTAATAATGATCTGTAATTTTAACTAAATTCCAGAATCTCTGTGAAGAGACCTAAACACAAGCCTAAGAAACACTTTGTTCACTTTTCCAAAATAATGACAATGTAAAAACTAAAAACATTGGCAGTGCATCCTTTGGCTTTGCAAAATAGAAGAACAAGGTAAAGTATTAAGACTTCTTTATACAACAGATTATGTATTTAAATGTTTCATATTATTTTGTGCATGTCCATGTGTACGTACATGCAAAAATTTTTTATCTCTCCTTGAGCAAAACAACACAAATATAAAAAAATCTTCTGAGCCATGATTAACATCCATTTACCCTAGGCTACTGAAATTAAGGTGAAAATGGGGGCATCAAAATGCATTTAACAATATTTCTTATGTCCTCTAATTACAAGCACAAAACACTGCACTTTGCATAGAAAATCATCTTTTCCTCAGAATTAGCCCATATGCACAGGTCCTGAATTGAATCCTCCTTGCTCTCCAAAGGTTACACTATGCAATTTTAAGTATTATGTAACTATTATGATTAACATGGTAATAACACTTTTCTGAAGTTTATATTGCCAAAATCTCTATTAGAGATGCAACAGCCATGTAAAAATAGAAAAATTATTAAAAGTAGTGGAACTTGTAGACATCTCATATACAAATACGCAACCTCTACTTCCCTCTAAGGTGAAATACTTGCATCAAAATCTCTGCAGAGCTTGCCGGACAAAGAAATTGATATTTTCAAAGAAAGATTTTCAGAGATTTTTAAAACAAAACCAGTCTTCTTTCCAACATTTTGAAACAAGCTTCATTATAGATACCTTTAATTAGGATGTTTTACATAAATTAAGTATTTTATTTCTATTTGTCATGGTTTAACTCCAGATGTAATCTCAGCCCCATGCAGTTGCTTCTTCACTCACTGGTGGGGTGATGTGGAGAACTGGAAGAGTAAAAGTGATAAAATTCACGGGTTGAGACAAAGACAGTTTAATTGATAAAGCAAAAGCAGCACACATAAGCAAAGCAAAATAAGGAATTAATTCACCCCTTCCCATTGGCAGGCAGGTGCTCAGCCATCCCCGTGGAAGCATCTATCACACATAATGTTGACTTGGGAAGACAAACACAATCATGCCAGACTTATTTTTCATCACTCTTCATTATTCTTCCCCCAGCTTTGCACCCTAGCCATGGTGCCATATAGTATGGTACAGGGTCACTTGGGATCAGCTGTGTCCCCTGGCTGTGTCCCCTCCCAAGCTTCTTGTGAACTCCCAGCCTCCTTGCTGGTGGGGTGGGGTGGGGTGAGAGCCAGAAAAGGTCTTGGCTCTGTGCAAGCACTGCTCAGCTACAATGAAAACTTCCCTGATTTATCAACAGTTTTCAGTACAAATCAAAACCGCCTACTGTGAAGCAAATTAACTGCACCCCAGCCAAAACCAGCACAGCATTAGATTTATATTTGTCCTAATAATGAGACAAATCATAAGCTAAAGGGGAGTTCCTAGAACATAAACCAGCAGCAGCAAAAATGTTGTTTAAAACACGTTTTCTAAACCTATGACTTCTAAAGTTCAAATCTCCCCTTGGTCTATGGATCTTTTTTTTTTTTTCTGTATCACAAGTAATAAGCAAAACTTAAACCAAAAATTCATTATTATTTATTTCCCAGCATGCAAACTGTGACTTACAGAGGTGTAGGAGAGTATTGAAGATGCTAAACTCTAAATGACAGAGGGAGGTTTTAAGTTTTCATGAACACAAAGCAGAAAAAATAATATTATAACATATCAATATTTGTGAAAAACTAACAAAGAAAATTTTAAGTAGAACTTGTGCAACACTGTATAATACTTCTTCAATAATTACTTATCAGAACTAAAGAGGCATCAGAAAAGTGAAAAAAGAATGAACAGGAATGTGTCTTGAGTCCTTTGACAAGTGGCATAAAGAAAACAAGAAATAAAAATGAAAAGATGAAAGCTAACCTACTTTAAAAATAGTTATGAAAGCTTGCTTTTCTTTATTTATTTTTTAAGAGTTGTTTAAACTGCTTATTTATAATTGAGCCTTTCAAATACACATGATTTGTTAGAGCAATATGTACTTCAGCTTTGTCTCTCTCTTTCTGTCTTCAGATTGACTGCTATTTGAAGGCCTTATTTTATATGGCTGGACTAATGCTATTGCACAAATTGCCACCTTTTCAAGGCTGTGATTCCAACCTGCCTGAACAACTGCCACTTTAGCACCACAATAAAAAATACCTTTCATATAACAACTCTCTTCCTTTTAGGAAGAATAATGAAACAAAGCAAAACAAAGAGGCACAACCATCCCTCTTCCCAGAGGAGTCATGCTTCGGGGACATCTCCTCCCCTGTCACCTTCCAGAGTTTCAGAGCTGCTGCACCGGCATGGGCACTGCAGCACACAGCTGCTGCGGCACCGCTCCCCCCCAGCTCGCCCTGTCCTCCTCCTGGGCTCTGCAGATATCTGTCACCAAAGCCAACCTTGCTAGTGTGTGGGGTTTCCAACACCCACACCAACTCTGCACTTGCACTGGGGCTCCTCTTCTGTTCCCCCTGCCCTGCCCAGCTTTCCAGGCTCCCAGGGAGCTTCCTCTTTTCTCTCCCTGTCTCCTCACTGGAGGCAGGGGACACTTCCTTCAGTAAAATAGTCCCTGCATGAGAACACGTGAAGGGATTGGGTGTTTCAGGTGATTCCCTGGAGTGCATGGTTGCGTGTCTACGCTGGGGTATGTGCATATCCCAGATTTTACCCATATATTAGGCTAAAAGTGGTTGTCTTAAATACTCTCAGATGTCCAGATCATGTCTGCGAGCTGCGAGGCTTTGAGTTTGTGTTGTAATTACCCAGTCAGACAACCAATTTTAACTTGGCAGAAGATCCTACATTTCAATTCTTGTTTTTCATACGAAGGTCATTCTTAAAAAATATTCATCAAAATTTCAGTCCCCTAACCTACAGGAGTAGATGGTTAATTAAGTATTTTTGACTAATAGCCAGCTATCTTCAGCATGAATGTCCACTCTCACTGTCTTGACTCTGGTCTAATGAAGATGGTCAGCTTAAGTTATTCCTTGCCAGAACAATTTTTATTTCAACTACTGAGTTCCCTTTTGCTTTCCATTCAACTGCATCCTATAAAATTAGGCTAATTCTTAGTAAAACTAAGCTAAAACACAGAGAACTGTTTTGTGCACATGACAGCTCTTATTTAAATAATAAGCTAACACAAAGCTGTCATCATGCAGACAAGACCCACAGAAAAGGAAACTATTGAAAGAGATGCAGAATTTGATCCTCATCCAGATACAGAGTTGTCCTTGCTACTGTTGATGTGGGGGGGAGCAGAGTAGTGAAAATTGGAGCTGTATTTTTTTAAACTGAGTTTGTTCTGTGAATAAACAGGATTTCAGTCTCCAGGACCTTACATGTTAGAGCATAAGTATACAATTTCTCATTAAAAATATTGTTAGAAGCTGCCTTCAAATGATGGATTTTCATTATTCTCTCTTCTAGTTCAGACTTCACTCAGCTGAAAAAAACACCAAACATTTCTTACCTATCTGCTATTTGATTCTATGACATTAATGAAGTGGTCAGGTGTCAGTTCTGCAAAGGTTCTAATGATTAATACAATTAGTCACTTAATATACCTACAAATCTGAATCAACAGAGACTGAAGTCCAATGAGAAATCCTTTAGAAAAATAAATGAGGGTGTTTACTTCTTACTTTGCCCAGTAGGCTAGGATGAGCTGCAGTTTGTTGTTACAAAAGTGCTCTGAGGCTTTGCCCTTCTTGTTACAGAGCAGTGTCTTGAACCATCAGCTCCAGCTGATGATCTGTATGCTATGTAACTAGGGGTGGGAGAGGCAGAGCTCCTACAAAGAGAGCCCTGGATGCTGAAGATCTCAGCTTTTATTCCAAAGTTTCACCTGGGAACACATGAAAATGTCAGAACCATAAATTGGCTTCTCTCTGCTCTTCATCACAGACGTTGCATTGCCTTCCCAAGGCCCTTATTTTCTTCTGCCTTGCTCTAGCCACAAGCAGCTGCTGCTGAACAGCAATGCTCACAGGCTTTTGAACTCAAAGGTAGGTCCATCATTCAAGTTGTTCTTCTACAATTAGCAATGGGTGTACTGGTTGCTCACCCCAAGTCAGGGCTTAAACTATATAAGGCAACAAATTTTTTAGGTTTAGACATGGCAAAGATTAAATACTTTACTCAGAGGTAATGAGATGGTAATTTGAAAGGAAGTACTTACTTATCATTAGTCAGATAATGAGAAAAATCTATCTTAACTCCTTAGGAATTTGTCTAGAAACCTCCTAGCAACATGGAATTTCATTTTATTAGCACAACCTATGGAAAAACTTGACTTCATCATATCCTTCAAAATTTAAGTCTTGTATTTTAAAGTTTCAGAGAATTAAAGCATTATTCAGCTGGTGAACATCTGACTGGAAGATACGATGTGACTTCAAGAGAAATGTTTTTGAAAATTAGACAGGAGTCAATACTTTTTAATAGCAACAACCCAGTAGCCAAAAGAGTTTAGCACCTGCATCCTCCTGGGGAGCAATTTAAGTATCTGGGTTCCACAATTAACAGGTGCTCATGAAGGTACTTAACTATGAAACATTAGTATCCAGTAGATTTTCATTGCTCTCCTGAGTACTGATATTGCAGTGCTACAATTACAATAGGGGAAAAAAAATCAAAACAAACCTGAAAATTATACCTAGCCTAAAAATTTCAGATACAGTGCCAAAAACATTGGGAAATCCAGCCCTAGTCATGAGTAGGGTACAGCAGATGTTAAAGTGCTACTGTGGCAGAGGGTTAGCGCAGCTGGGACTGTTCTGGAACATCTGTAAAGCAAAATTCAGAAAAGAAGATTATACTGGTATGTCATCTAATGCAGCTTAAAAATAAGTAACTACATAAATAAATAACCTTTTGGACTCCAAGCCCTTGCTTAGATCCTGAACAAAAGTACCTCTAGCTTTTCTTGTGCGTTTCTGTCCCAATGCACCTTCAGCAGTCATTTCATAACAGACCATTCTGTCCTTTTTTTTTCCTTTTGTATCAAAAAAGTACAAAGGAGAAAAACGCAACTATATTTAACTTCAGAACTGTCCATTAGCCATGCAAAAGCATAAGTAGGTATTTCAACTAGTAAACCACGTACCACTCTGCTGCTAGAGCAGGCTGGCAGGGGAGCGCTAACGCACAGCCCTGCGTGATGCTGCGGCGCGGGCAGCTACAGACGGGCACAGCCCGCCCGTCCCGAACAAACGCTGCTCAGCCGCTCCTGTCCGCGCCCGGGGCGGGTCCGCAGGTGTGCGGGGCGGTGCCCGCCCGGCCCCGGCACCGCGGGGAGAGCGCCCATCGCCGCAGCGCGCAGCTCGCGTCCCGAACCGACGCCCCTAACACCGCCAAAAGTTTCAGCCGCCGGCGGGCGGGGCCGGCCCCCAACGCACCCGCCTCCCCTCCCGACAGCCGCTTGCCGTCCCCGGAGCGCGGCCGCG